>JBAMBO010002784.1:0-302729 GCA_037044535.1 Lordiphosa magnipectinata | reverse complement strand
ATCGAGCCAAACTCCAAACACCAGTTTGTCTAACTTTACAAATTAAAGAAAATCCGCTCGATGTGTCGTCTTGACTCGTTCGTATTTTATCATCTTCTTCTTCATTACATATCGATACATATCGGTTATCAGTGGTCGACAATGGTATGACCGTTTTACATTCCGTTAACATTTTAACTTCAATCGTTATATTAGGAACAATGGAAAGGAAACTTAAATAATATAAAATGATATATGAATAAATGGCGCGAACATACTCCCCGCCTTGGAAGCTCCTTCCAACAGACAGGCAAGCTCGTACTAGTTCTCGACTGGCAGAGGACAGATCCGGTGTACGTTTCGCTTTAGGTGGCCCGTCTTCGTCTTAAGTGTTACCACCCGAACAGCGCCATCAGCCCCAGGATGTAGCTCAGAAACTCGTCCAAGCAGCCATTGGCCAGGCGGTGAGTTGTCCTCAGCAATTAGGACCATCGTACCCGGTTGTATGTTGGTGGTAGCAGCCCTCCATTTAGTGCGCTGCTGCATCAAAGTCAGGTATTCGGCTGACCACCGACGCCAAAACATGTTGTGCACTACCAAAATGCGCTTCCAGTGCTCCGTCATGGACAGCTTGACTAAGCCGTCCTCAAAAGGTTCCACTAACGAATTTAGTGGCCTGCCTACCAGGAAATGGCCAGGCGTAAGTGCTTCTAAGTCATTCGGATCCGATGACAATGGATACAGAGGCCTGGAATTCATCACAGCTTCAATCTGTGCGATCGCAGTCGAAAGGTCTTCGTAGTTTAGAGCAGTGCTATTGGCACATTTAATCAGCAACTGCTTGGCGACTTTCACGGCGCTCTCCCATAATCCTCCAAAGTGAGGGGAGCGCGGAGGGATGAAGTGAAAGTTGACTCCTCGCTGGCTACACTCGTCTGCAATAAGTCCTTGGCTCGATCTGTCAAAGGCTCTGTTTAGCTCGCGGGAGGCGCCCACAAAGTTTGTAGCGTTGTCACAAATAGATCCGAGCTCAAGCCACGTCGTGCGAAGAAACGTTTGAGAGCAGCAATGAAGGCGATTGCGCTCAGGTCGGAAACAATTTCCAAATGACAAGCCTTTGTCAAAAAGCATACAAATATGCATAAATAAACCTTGACAGGGCGTTTTCCTCGCATATTGAAATGCATCCAGATAGGTCCAGCAAAGTCCAGACCTGCACGCTCAAACGGGTGATTACTTCCACGCACTCGACTTGCTGGCAGTGATCCCATAAGTTGGCTACCCAAGACAGGTCGAAGGCGAAAGCACACCACGCAACTTCGTACTGTTTTGCGAGCGAGTTTCCTGCAATTAACTATCCAATATTTCTGTCGCAAAAAGGCACATAAGGATTGTACCCCGGCATGTAAATTTCTTCGATGTGTGTGAGAAATTAGTGCGTAAACTACTATATGGTCGCTTGGCAATAAAATGGGATGCCTTATGTCAAATGGTAATTCGGCCTTTGATAACCTTCCACCTACACGAATTATAGCAATCCCTTCTTCGGTATCTATGAAAGGATTCAAGCACTGTATTTTTGCCGACTTTATGAGTTTTTTATTCTGCACGCTAGTGAATTCCTCATGCAATTTCAACTGTTGTAAATTCGCTACTATATAACGTAGTCCGCCGGCCATCTCAACCGCGGTTAGATTTCGACGCTCAGCCAAATCTGTTTTAATAATTGATATACGCCAACGGTAGATATAACTGAATACACGTTGCAGTTTCAAAAAATCATGTGCAAACTTGCATTTCCCTATAAGATCGGAAACTTCTTCAGTCCCTCTTTTGCTGACTGCTATAGTAAAGGTGTTCTTTCGTTCTTCAGGCACCGATTCTACACCTTCGTTCCTCTGTGAACTAGCCCAATCGTCACCAGTGTTCATTAGAAAGTCGGGGCCATGCCACCATAGATTCGATGTGCTTAAGTCAGTCGCATATAATCCCCTAGATACAATATCGGCCGGATTAGCCTTCGACTCGACTTTAAACCAATCTTGGATTCTCGACAATTCTTGGATTTGTGCCACTCTGTTGGCCACAAAGGTACTCCATCGACTGGCATGTGAAGAAAGCCAACTGAGAACGATTGTCGAATCGGTAAAGTATCTAACCTGTTCGACCTTTAAATGCAGACAAGTGCGAACCTTGTCCATTAATTTCGTCATAAGCAGAGCTCCTTGCAACTCCAAACGTGGCAAGGATGTCACTCTAACCGGAGCAACCTTTGATTTCGCAGCTACTAGGCTCACTGAAATTACACCTTCTTTATCTCTTACGCGAGCATAGATTACTCCACCGTAAGCCCTATTAGACGCGTCCGAGAATCCAAAAAGTTCCAATGTTTCTGTCTCGGCCGTCACTGGAACTACTGATCTGGGCAACGAACACTGATTTATTAATTTCAGTTCCTCCCGATATTTACGCCATTGAACTGCGTAACTTGTTGGTAGCTCCTCATCCCATTCGTGTTTCAGTAGCCACAATTCTTGAACAAAGATTTTTCCCAAAATCAATATGGGACTCAAAAACCCTAACGGGTCGAATATTTGGGCAAGCTCTGACAATACTGCTCGCTTCGTTAAACTTGCTGAGCACTTTATATTATACGAGAATTGAAACTCGTCCCTTTGACTCATCCAAGGTATTCCCAAAGTCTTAGCCGCATCTTCTGTTTTTAGCCTTAACGGCTCTGTATCAGCTGCGTCACTAAGCACTTGTTGGCAACTGCTGCGCCATTTGTGCAGCTCAAATCTACCACGTCTTAGAAGTTCCGTCACTTCTTCCTTCAACCTTGTAAGTGCCTCTACTGAGTCAGCACCGCACAGCATATCATCCATATAGAAACTTCGCTTCACCGCTGCAAGCGCCAGCGGGAACTCTTTGGCATGTGCCTCCGCCAAGTACAGCAAACAGCGTACAGCTAAGAACGGGGCGGAATTAGTTCCATAAGTGACCGTTTTTAAACGCAACACTTGTATTGGATCAGATACACTTCGACGCCACAAGATGCACTGAAAGTTGCGATGTTCTTCTATGACCAAAACCTGTCTATACATTTTGGTGATATCTGCGGTAATCGCATACCTGTAAAATCGAAAGCGAACTAATGTTTCGAACAGGTCTGGTTGCAAGGTTGCTCCAACGAGCATTGTATCATTAAGAGATAGACCATTGCTAGATTTACAGGATGCATCAAATACGACCCTTAATCTGGTCGTCAAGCTTTCCGGTCGCATAACTGGATGATGGGGCATGAAGTATTCAACCTCCTGCACCTTAGCTTGATCCACTATCTCCAAATGCCCTAAATCTTCATATTCCTCAAGGAATTCTGTGTATTGCTCTTTCAGAGCTTGATCGCGATTCAACTTTCTCTCTAAGTTAAGGAATCGGGTCAGTGCAATTTGATAGGTGTCACCAAGAACCTTTTTAGGCTCCTTAAAGGGAAGCGCGACAATCAGCTGGCCCGATTCAGCCTGCCTAACATTGCATGTGAAACTTTGTTCGCATTGCTTCTCTTCTTCGGTTAAACTCTTGACTGGCTCAGGTATTTCCTCGCATTTCCAAAACCGTTGCACAATATCTTGCAACTCATCAGCCTTTGGTTCAACTTCATTGACTAAAAGCGACACGCCAGATGTGGAAGTGACCTCACCTACAACAACCCAGCCCAAGAGTGACTTTTGGAGCCTTGGCAAATTAGGCCCAAGTTTTATTTGCCCGGCTACAAACAATTTGAAGAATAAAGAGACTCCTAGCAACATGTCAATATTTTCATTGGAGTTAAATGCTGGATCTGCAAGTCTCACTCCTTTAGGCGGATGCCAATTTGATCCCAGCCCTGAGCTACTTGGCTTGTACTGAGTGATCTCCGACAACACACAAAAATGATCTGTGGCTGTGAACCTAGTCAGTCTAGATTTAAATGTAGCCTGCACTTCACCTACAATTTCAGACATTGTATTGCCTATTCCGCTTAATCGCATAGACGTATCATGCATCTCCAGTCCCAACACGGATACTAACGCAGAGGTCCAGAAGTTTAGCTGGCTGCCAGAGTCTAAAACGCATCTACAATTATGGTAGCCTCCATCTTTATCCTTGATCAATACCACTGCGGTTGCTAAATAACTCATAGATGCTCTGGAGAGCAACGAACTATGCACTGTGCTCGGATGCTGCTGCACGGGGACCATAGGCGTTGAGTTATGAACGCCGTTGGAAACATCCCAATGAAGCATCTCATGATGAGGCTTACTACAAGCCTTACAACGTGGACCACTACAATTCTTTGTTGTATGTCTCTTGCTAAAACATATGAAACACAACATATGCTTCTTCACCTCTTGGTACCTCTGTACCGGTGACAATTCACAAAATTTTGGACACACCTGCAATCTGTGAGTCCCAGAACAACTATAACACGAGTTGTTATGATTGCTGCCTACTGCAGCAGCTAAACTTGCCTTTTTTGAATCGTTTTTTCCATTCGAGCGAAATCCATTTGTCCGTCTAACATCTCGATTTGCCAAATTTATTCCTCTTTTTGTCAAATATTGAGACAACAACGGCCATGAGGGCAATGTCAAACAGTCCCAATCGTTTTCCCACCTATCTACAGTCTCATCGTCGAGCTTCGATCGAACTAAATGGAATATAACCGCATCGAAGATTTCCTTTTCTTCGCCTAAAGACTTCAGCGCTACTAGTTGAGAATTCACACTGTCAACCAGCACTCTCAATGCGTCTGAGTCTGCATGTTTTATTCGCTTTACATTGAACAGCTCGTTAATATGAGATTGTAATATAATGGATTTATTCTCAAAACGATCCTGAAGCAATTTTAAGGCCCGTTTGTAGTTAGCACCTGATAATTCCAAGCAATCAATAGTTCCTAAGGGAACAGGACCTAAAGAGGATTTTAAATGCATCAACTTGGCCAAGTCATCAAGCTCGCTGTCTTTATCAATGAGCGTACAAAACATATTATACCAACTGGTCCATTCTATGAACTTCCCAGAAAACTCAGGAATCTTTAGAGTAGGAAGTTTTGATGAGCGAACTAACTGCGAGCTGTTTAATGTGTCATTTACATTTGACTGTCGCCGGCCTACACTGCCAATGCTACTCAAGAGCTTGGCCTTTATATCGCAATAAAGTTCCTCAACAGCTTGACGGCTTTCATATTCACTCGCGTCATCACTATCTTGTTCGATCTTCGCTTGAATGTTACAGAACTGGCTAAAATTTGATTCAATCAGGCTTAAGCGTGCTTCCAACTCTGCATTTGTCATGGTGGCGCTATGATTGTTTATATAACTTTTATTACGGCTAAAGGAATTCACTAAGCCCGCTCGTGCGCTAAGCATCTCAGACTCCTTCCCTTTTTTAGGTGCCATTTTGTTACTTGTTAACCGGCTCTAAAACGTTAACTTGTACGGCAGTCCTGGCACACCAATGCTTGCAACCTTTCACCTTTAGTTATATCCTAAACTAGCTGCTACTAATTACAACTCCCAGAGTCAAGCACTATGAGGCTGCACTGTACTTTCAATGCACCTTGTCACTAAGCGTATATAACCAGCCTTTAGGTTATATATTTATTTTCAATTCAGTTTCAATTGTAATAGCCCTTAATCGGCAATCAAATTATTCTTTAAATTCCTTGCGCAGGCGTACTATTTCGTAACAAACAATTGCTTTATCGTGCTGTCCAGCCAACAACAATATGTGTACGCTTATGTACAAATGAATGTTCATACATGTGTACATATGCACGCACAAATTCTGGAAACAGCATAAGCGAAATGCATGCGCAAGAGATTCAAAATTCAAAGTCAAGTCAATGTCAGTCAGGTAGCCTACTACGTTTGCGTTGTCGAATGTATGTAAGTCTGTATAATGGTGAGCGCACACAATTGCATTCCAATTCGGCACATGTGGTTCTATGTATGTCTGTATGTATGTACAACTGTAACTCTTTTACCGCAAGTATGTATGTGAATTTACCGCTGTTCTTCTCTGTGCATACAGATGTATGTACCGGTACTTCAGTTCTACTTTTAACACGTGTGGCCAATTTATTATACAGACACAATGACCTGACTACCACTTGACACTTCTTAAACCTTTTTAATATGTCTTTAGTTCACACAATTCGAATTTAATATTTAACATGCCTGCAAGAAATATCAAACATTAAAGCAGTTAAGACTCACAATTCAATACCAAAGCTGCTGCCGCAATCGCCGATCAGCCAATCCTCTGGGTGAACTAAAGATGAGCTCCGGTGTTGAGCTCCAACCCAGCAATGTCTCTGGGTAAATCAAGATGAACTCCAGTATTGAGCTCCAACCCAGCCGCCTTCTGGGGAAGTAAAGATGAACTCCAAATGTTGAGCTCCAACCCAGCAAGGCTTTTGGGGAATTATAGATGAACTCCAAATGAGTTCCAGCCGGATAATGGAGAACCTTTTCCAATCGGTCCCTGCTCGGGCGCCAAATGATCGAGCCAAACTCCAAACACCAGTTTGTCTAACTTTACAAATTAAAGAAAATCCGCTCGATGTGTCGTCTTGACTCGTTCGTATTTTATCATCTTCTTCTTCATTACATATCGATACATATCGGTTATCAGTGGTCGACAATGGTATGACCGTTTTACATTCCGTTAACATTTTAACTTCAATCGTTATATTAGGAACAATGGAAAGGAAACTTAAATAATATAAAATGATATATGAATAAATGGCGCGAACACATGGTTTTAAAGAACCGTCAGTCCATCTATTGACTTTGCGCCCCACGTTAAACCTTCTGGTACTACAACGTGCTACCAAGCTCGGCACGAGGTACCCAATTGCACCCATTAGGTTGTCTGTAGGTTGACTAGTTTACCCCAACTTCAATCTACATCTCCATTAAAAATATTTATACTAGCAGGTACCCGGCGTGCGTTGCTACACAAACGAAAAAGTGAAGCTTACTGGACAATTGCCATCTTTCAAATCTTCATCTAGCTAAATTCGCAGTTTATTGACCTTTCGATCTTCATCACCAGAGTCCGACGCGACCCTATCTAATGTGTTGTTGCAAAAGAGAGCAGTATACGAGCTTATACTGCTCTCTTTTGCAACAACACATTTCTAAATAAGCGCGTTCCTGTGTGGCTAAACACACAACTAAACTCGTAAATTTTTTGCAAAATTCGCGATTATTTTTAAAACGATTGACTGACACATTTTTTCCCATCTTCAATTGCCAATTATTAAATCTTCATGATATTATTATATATTATATAATTTTGTAATTTTCATCCGTATTTTTGGACTGTTCGATCTAACCTTTTACGTGTCTACAATTGCGATCTATCAAATCTTCATGATACCCTAATCTCATTTAGAAAATTTCACGATTTTTTGTGCCGTTTAGTCTACAATCAGGTGTCTGTATCTATCAAATCTTTATGATAATCTGAACTCAATTTTGCAAATTTCGCGGACTTACACCTTCTACTTTCCAACTCCTGCATTGTCATCTAAGCTCGGGTTGCGTTGTTATGTAAGCCGTCACCGTAGTGTTCGATCTATATTTGTATATCTATTTTATATGCAATCTTTCTTTCATATATTTTATTGGACAGAATATGGGGGAGTCTATTGCTTCTGTACTCGTACAAATGTTTTGCCGACATATCAATCCGGTAGTTTTAGTATCTTTTGCAAAAGAAACTATTCTAGAGTATCCAGCACGTATTACCCCAAATTTGCGCACCATAGGACAGCAGTCCTCTGCAGGCTGCATTCAAAAAATGCCGCATTGCCTTAAGGTTTATTTCCGTTTTATTTACAAATTGACTCCATGTTGCTTTGATAGTTGCTTTGG
Organism: Lordiphosa magnipectinata; assembly: GCA_037044535.1. Lineage (NCBI taxonomy): Eukaryota > Metazoa > Arthropoda > Insecta > Diptera > Drosophilidae > Lordiphosa > Lordiphosa magnipectinata. The sequence continues at coordinate 294,819 of JBAMBO010002784.1, read as the reverse complement.
TTTCTTGTTTGTATATGTTTTTTTTACGACAGCCGCAGGGTGACTTTTATTTCCAAATATTTATACTCAGGTACTACATTGACTTTATTACCATTATACTACCAAGACTCTTTGATCGCAAGGCGTCCTCCCCTGCGAAAAATTATGATTTCTGAATTCATCAGATTTACTTCAATTCCCCATTTCGCACGTTACAACTCTAGTCTCATGATTGTTTCCTGCAACACTTCGACTTTATTGACTAGTATTACAATGTCATCAGCATACAGTATTCCATATAATCCAATATAAATGTGGTCACTGCATAGTCCTCTTTCGAGATAATCATGTAAATCATCCAAATAAAGTGCAAATAGTAGCGGTGATAGCATGTATCTTAGTTTAACTCAACTCTTTGCTGTAAGTATATCCGGTAGTTCTGTACCAGTCCTTACTGCGCTGCCTGTATATTAGTAAATTTGTTCTATGAATCATGCTCCCAACATATGTAATTTACAAGTGAGTTATCTTTTTGGAATTTTGTCAAACGCAGCTTTAAAGTCACTAAAAATGCGTAGACTTTTTCTTTTCATCAATTAAATTGAACTAAATCAACTAAACTATAAAAATTATTATTTGTAGAGTAATTTTTCCGAAAACCAGCTCGATATTCTTTTAGCGTTGAGATTTTCTATCGCCCATCAAGGGCGTAGCCAGCTTTCCGAAAAGGTAGGGGCAGCATTGCCTGAACGTTTCTTAAATATTTTTTAAATTGTATTTTTTAACAGTAAAAAACTAGATTAAGATGCATTTGATATGAAATGAGAAACAATCAGCAAAATAATAGTGGAAAACTTAAAATATAAAAGAAAACGTGCATTTTCCAGGGCAAACCCTTGATTTCCATCATTATTTTAGCCCAACAATTCACAAAAGAGATTCCTCTGGAACCGGTTTTTGGACCAAATTGGCTGCCAAATCGCAAAACTATTTGCGAAAGTTAACATGGGATCATGGCTAATAATACTCGTTGCGAAGGTTTGATCTAATGGTTCGACATAGTTACAAGCCTTGCCGCATCATACATTTTAATCTCTGTACCAGAGGTACAACGGGTCGCCGGGTGTGGCGTATCAGTAGTATGTGTGGCTGCTGGTGAGGGAGGTTTGTGGGTTCGATCCCGCCTCGGGCCATGTAATAGAAAAAGTTTTTTCTTTCTTTAGAAAAATCTTTGACACACCCGGTCACCTTCACCACCTACTGGCGCCAGCTGTATAGTAACTAGCCATGAAAAACCAAAAATTCTCTCTAACTATTGCCGTTCGGATTCGGCGTTAAGCTGTAGGTCCCTTTCTCTTGTGCGAAAATTATAGGCACACACGCCAAGAGATTGAGAGAAGTTTGGCTGGCCGCCCCTGGCACTCCTTTGGAGGTGCTGCTTGAGCCAATTTTACATTTACCAAAGGTACACTGAGTACATTAAGTTTGTGCAAAAGTATGTAACAGGGAGAAGGAATCATTTCCTTCCTACCATATAAAGTATATATATTCTTGATCAGCATCAACAGCCGTGTCGATATATGTAGCCATGTCAATCTGTCCGTCTGTCTGTCCATATGAATGAAGAGATGTTAGAGATGGTAAGAGATAGAGGTTTGATTTGTAGTTCTTCAACTTGCAGGCGGCAGATCAAGTTTATTTCCAATTTTTGCCACGACCCCTCCCGCCCCCGCGATTTGAAAAAAACGTCATATCTCCCACAGTTTTGAAGATAGATGGTTTGTACCTTCTAGAGAGTAATCGATCAATAAATAATCGATATCGAAAAAAAAGATAAAAATCAGATGAACTATACTCAAGTTATGACCAAAAGAAAGTTACTTCCCCCGCCCTGGTAGTAGTGGCGTCATCTATTGGTCAGTTTTGAAAATCCCACATTGTTCAATGAAAGTAGTGAAAGTAGTAGTGTTTAGCAGCTTTTAGCTGCAACTCCAGGTAGAAAGTATATTAAAGTTGGGCTTGACCGTCTTTCTTACTTGTTTTCTTCTTGCTGTACTGTTCTTTACATACTTAGTTCGTTGATTTTCTGAGTATTTTAGGTGCATCAAAAACCTCAAAACAAAACCTGTAAAACAAAATTCTCAGGTACTGCTTTCCTAATTATTCCACTCATATCACATAATCTAAGTTCAGGCTTTTCTTCTACAGCTTGACTCAGCATGAGTACATACAATAAATATTTTCAAATATAAATGGGGAGCAGGTCGAAACAGTTCACTAATATTTTAAAGTCCTGTTCAAAAAAGACAATTTTTTGCCTCGAAAGCTTTCGCGATTTCAGTTTGCTTCTAGAATCACTCCTCTAATCCATGTAAAGTCTAAGACGTTTAGGTGATATTGTAAAAAGCTTATCAAAGTCTATCCAGTTCCCAACACCATCCGTTCTATCCGCTCAACTGAACCCAATATTTATTTACAGTTATAACACACAGATTGCAGGCACCCAATTCCCATTTCCAGTTTAACAACCCCCCCTCTCCCCTCAGCTGCAGACATGTAAATATCATAAAGTTGTGTACAAATAAATCAAATCATCGTGCCGAGCATACGGAGAACAAACAGCCCGCATCACCCAACAAATACACATGTTCCAATATGTTCGTAAAAACTAACGCGACCTGCCCTGCCGCCCCCCGCTGCTGCTGCTGCGGCGATGGCTGCAGTTGCCATGCTATCGGGCAGGCAAAGTTCAATAAACAAGAGCGCCCCCAAAAAAATAAAGAAAACGAAGAGGAAATCAAATAAAATGTTGAGATACGAAGTGAGTGCAATCAGAATTCACACCTTCAGATACAGATACAATTAGCGACGTCTTTGATGTAGGCACTTGTGATGGCTACAACAACAACAACAGCCACATTAGGTGTGAAGAAGCCCAATCAATTGAAAAAGTTGAAAGCAAATGTAAACGGGGGAAAAGTCAATAATCATATTTAATAAAGCGAATGTTCATTGGGAAACATTTCTTTTTTTTCTGTTGTTGCCGCTGCACGAAAATAGGCAGTAAATTTAATCAAAAAACCCAAAGCCAACTCGAAAGAATTAAATTAAATGAAATGTTGCAAGTGCCGTCAACATTGTCGACGTCGACGTGGTGCACCGGAGCCCAAGGCGTTACACAAATAAAATAAAATTAAAAGAAAGAACGAAAATTAACGAAAAAGTTTTTATAGCGAAGCTGCCATACCCTAAATAGAAAAAAAAAACAAAAATTAATCGAGGCAACTTGAAAATACAATTATATCAAATCCAGAATATATTTTGGTGTCAGTTGCTTCCACACATATGTCAATACCTGTCGTTGTTCAGAGAAATCTGTCATAATTGCCATTAATATTACTTACTGTGAACAGACTAGCAGATAACTAACTTCTAAAATCTAGCAACCGGTGTATAAACATACCCTTAGAATTTTTGGAAATTATAGAATAACAATTCAAAGTGGAAAATTTTAGAAAAATGAATCGGTTGACTTATTATTTGCTTAGGCAGTTTGATTTCTTCTTCATTATTTAAAGTACATCATACACTTTTTAAAGATCCCTTAGAACTTAGCTTTTGGTAGAAACAAGCAATTGCATTCTTAAGACATATCGCTCTTCTTTTAAGTCCATATAATTTCTAATAAGTCTAGAAACATTCTTAAAAGAGAGTAGTACCTTATAATTAAAACAACATGTTGTTGATTTGAGCACTATTAAACACTTTTTGTTCATGTTCAAAAAAACTGAAAAGATCCAAAGGCTATTATTAAATTTGACAAAATTGTGCGCTTAAATTTTTATCCATTTGCGCGAAGCTCTTTTGGCTGGGGAACAAAAGTAGAAAATTATTTGTCATTGCGACAGATTCTTTTGGGTACGCCTTTGTTTTTGCTAAGTCAGCTTTGCCATTTGCCGTTATATTCGAAACAAATGCACAGTACTGAGTATCGAGGACTAAGTATCGAGTAAGGAGTATCGAATACTAAGTATAGAGAAGTAAGTATCAAATAGTACTGAGCATCGAGTATCGATTACTAAGTATCGAGTACTGTGTATCGAATGCTGAGTATCTAGAACTGAGTATCGAGTACTGAGTACCGATTTTAGAGTACTGAGAATCAAAATTGAGTATCGATAATCGAGAACCCAGTATCAAGAATTGAGTATCGAGTACAGAGATTCGAGTATCGGAAATCCAGTATCGAGAACCGAGTATCAAAAATCGAGTATAGAGAACTGAGTATCGAGAATCTGGAATCGAGTATCGAAAATTGAGTATAGAGAATGGAGTATCGGTAATCGAGTATCAAGAATCGAGTATCGTAAATCGAGTATCGAGAATGGAGTATCGAAAATAGAGCATCGAAATGTCCCAAAACACCCGCTATTTTTTAAGTATTACCTAGAGCTGCACGCTTGAGCGAATTTTTCTTACGACACGAACGCTTCATGCATTATACACTTGAAAAGTGTATTATAACTTTGCACAGACGCCAACGCATAGAAGCAATCATCTCCGACCACATAAAGTAAATATATTCTTGATCAGCATGACGAGCTGAGTCGGTTGAGCTTTATCCGTCTGTCAGTTTCCACGCAAGCTAGTCCCTCAGTTTTGAAGCTATCGATCTGAAATTTTGCACAGAGTCTTCTTTTGGCTGCATGCTGCTAGTATGTCGGAACCGCCTGGATCGGATGACTACTTCTTGTAGCTGCCATAGAAACGATCAGTCGGAAATTGGGGTTTAGTGAGAAAAACTTTTTTGTTGTCAATGCTGGCGCTCTTAAACTCGGTCTTTATTAATATTAGACGTTTTTAAACTGATCTGCGAAAGTTGGTCGAAATCGCTAATCGTTGAAGTGAGCTTTTTAAGTGTATTAAAACTTCGGCACAGACGAAGCTAGCCTTGCTTTCTCGTTTTTTATAAGAAAATTAACAGCTTATTAATATTATTTTTTAATAGCCGTGCTCGTCTTTCTTCTAAACATCTGCAGAAAAAACGCTCAAAACTCTTTATTTGCTCACGATTACGTAGTGACACGCTGTGACATTTTCAAAAATATAAATCTCGCGCGCTACTGTAGCATTACCTTCTATTTTTACCCTTTGACGAAAAGTGAACGAGTTTTTTACAACTCAATTAAAGTCGTTGCGACAAGGCGTACCTTGAACATTTTTGTTTGATTTACATATGTTCTAAAATCGGAGTGCAGAGTGGGCTTTGGTATTTTGAGGAGCAATTTTCCACATAATTATGGGTTATGCATATCGAACTAAAATTGTATGACTTTTGGGAGGGCTATCGTTTAAGTTTCGATCTTAGGCTAATTTAAGTTTGAACAGTTTTTTTAATTACAATTTTTTTGCCACAATCTTACTCAAAGCATTTTGTTGTAATTTATTTCTTCAGCAACACTTGGAGAAAATAATTAAAAATGATATTGTTTCAAAAAAATGTTTGAAAAATATTTATCGTTTTGTTCTCTGAAACTAATGCATTTATTTTGGCCTTCACGCTAAATGTGTCTAATTTCCTGTCATAAATTGCCTTTTTATGTACTCAAACTTTGCAATGACAACACAAATTGTGGCCTTACCCTCACTTAGGGTATTAAATGAGCCAGGCACCCGTCCAACAAACGGATCATGGAAATGGTTTGCAGTTGCCGTTGCCGTTCCATTCCCTGACTGAAGCCAAACAACAGCTGCCTGGGCAACATCAAAAGCCCGTTCAAGTGGCGGCTGCCACTTTTCAAAAGTGCGAAATTAAAACAAAATGTTGCAAGATGCTGCGGGCTCAGGCTATGTCTTGTCTTGGACCGTTTCTGTTTGATTTCGGTTGGCTGATAAGCCAAGACGGACCGTACCAAACGCTCTTCACATCATGCGTAAAACGGCGTCAAAATGCAAATGTGGTCCGCCCCCTTTCCAAACCGTGCTTCCTTTTTCCTTGGCGTAAATAAACATTTTGCTTTTAATTTATGTGCCATGGTGGTTGCTGGAGAGCCAGAAAATGATTTTGTTGCACATTTGCTGGGGGGAAAGGAAAGAGCACAAACTACGTAAAATATTTTGTAATGAAAATCTCTAAATTATGGTTTATGAAATGTGGATGGGTGGAAAACAGTAAACGAGGAGTCGGCATCAATGCAAATGTTCTTAAGACAAAACAATACAAGCTTCAACAATCACTTATATTAAAGCTGGATGACTTAAGCCAGTTGGATGAATGCTAAGCCTTTAAGAATTTTTAAGAAATACTCAGAAAATAAGACAAATTAAAAGCCTTAATTTTCAAACAAATATTATTCAAACTACTGAACCGATTGAATAACAATTATGTTTAAGATTTTGTAAGATGAAATAAACTTTAAATTTGTACCTGTTTTGACTCTAAATAACTTTTTCGTCGAGATATGGCATTAAGATTAAAACTACATACTTAAGACTAACTACCTAAATACCTGCCATCGCTCCACATATACTGCCCCCAAACTCACTTCAAATACATCCGAAAGAATTTGATATGTCCAGCAAAAGACTGCCCAGTATACATATAAAGTGTTGTTTATTTAAGAAACAGTACTTATGTGATTAATTAAATGATTATGCTTGAGTTATATATTTTTGTGAAATTAGGAAATAGAACTTATGTTTTACGGCTGCGACGAACGACACGACTTTTGAACTGTAGACGACTGACTCCGGCTGCATAACATCAACAACTGACTCCGAATCTCAACTGGTTCCGACTCGCTCCATCGGTGTTCTGTTAGGACGCGCATCCATGACTGCCTTATATACATAGTCGCAGCTTCTGCTTGTAATTCTGATATCAATCTTGTTTGTCCTTAGCCTTGAGAAGCCTCTCATAAACTGATACTGGAAAACATCGAGCTTCGAGAAAGAGAGAACTTTCAATACCTGGCGTCCATGAATCACTCCAGAATCGTTTACAAAAAATTGAACCGCCATTTTTGAACTCTGCACTACTTTCAAGACCGCTGTATCCAATCGATTTCTACTAGATGCCCCCCTCGAGGTGAAATTCTCAATACTACAACAAACAGATCTCTGAGATGGTGAAAGATAGAGGTTTGACATGTATGGAACAAATATTTCTTATACTTGAAGGCAGATCAAGTGTATTTTCAATTTTTGCCACGCCCCTTCCCGCCCCCAAAAGTTGGAAAAAACGTCATATCTCCCACAGTTTTGTAGAGAGATGGGTCGTTCCTTCTACGCATATTTAGTCATCAGTATTATTTATCGATTTGCCAAAGAAATGATAAATATCGGATGAACGATAGTCGAGTTATAAAGAAAAGAAGTATTTGTGATGGGTAGCACTGGCTGCAACGGCGATGGGCAGCACTTCACACACTCAGTGATCAGTTTGATCAGATCTATACAAACTTTGGGGGCACGGAGTATGTTATATATATGTTGGGCTTGACCGACCTTCTTTCTGGTTTTTTCATTAGTTTAGAAAGAAAGGAATAGAAAGTGCATAGTTTCGGCTTATTTCGATTTGAACTTAACGCGAAATTTAAGGTCGTTTCAAGGTCTCCAAAATGCAAAAGTTTGTTTTGCACCGGTTTGCACAACATTGTTTTTTTTTCGATTGACTGTAAGTGTAAATCCAAGTTGTTCGATGTGTGGTCAGAAAATTTCGACTCCAATGAGTCTGACGCTATGATACACACAATATTGGAATTCGCCGGTACTTCTACGTTAAAAGTAAATCTTTTTTCTTTCAAAAAACGATTTAAGCCCTGTACTCAGAACGACAGAAAATTTCTTTAGTCACGGTATTTCATATAATTAAAAACACTTGGGCTTTGCTTTGATGCTCATGTGACGTTGGAAAGTGTTTCTATTTATGTGAAATACTGTGATGAAAGGAATTTGCTGTCGTTCTGAGTACGAGGTATAGGGCCGATTTCACACCTGTCACATCTTCTTTATAGAGCTATCTGTCACATATACTAACAAATAGCAGAATAAATTGTAAGGCTGCCTTCCCACTGTTCGACACATGAGACATAATAACCTCGTAGGCCTGCATTTCCCCATAAAATTCTATGAATTTGACAAGCTATTCAAATTTAAAACATAACAAAAAGCAGGACTACTAGACTATCATGTCTTATGTGTCGAACAGTGTGAAGGCACTCTAAGATTATCTGACACATAGCCATATCTCAAATTTAAGTGCAAATAACTGGCGAACGGTGCATGTCTCGACATGGCTATATCGACTCGGCTGTTAATGCTGATCAAGAATATATATACTTTATAGGGTCGGAAACGATTCCTTCTCCCTGTTACATACTTTTGCACAAACTTAATATACTCTTTGTACCTTTGGTACAGAGTATAAAAATGTAGGGGGTGAGTTTTACGGAATTCATTGTTGAATTCTCAAATAGATCTTTGAAAGATCTTCGGATAAAAACCAAAATAGTATAATACAACAGTTTTCCGGACATTTTCCGACTTTGGGGGTAGAATTTTCCAAATTTAAAAGTAACTGTTTTTTATATGTTGTTATGTGTATCTTTGAAAATGAGTTTGGAGCTAATCGCTGGGAACTGAACTTTTGGCAATACAGCCATGACCACCCATTTTCCACTCAGAGAGGGCCAATTTTCAGGAAGATTGGTATGCAGTCATTATTGAATTTTCATATAGATATTTGAAAGCGAGTTTATACTTGATCGGATGATAAGCAAAAGAGTTTTATACAACAGTTTTCCGGCGGATTTTTCCAAATTCGGATCTAGGTACTCACTTTAAGCATTAGATACTTTAAAAATTCAGCTTTATATCTCTTACTGTGGGGCAGTCATCAGTCAGTCAGTCAATTAGATTGGTTGAACTCTTTTATAAGTATAGATGTCGTTGTTATACTAAATATAAAAATAAACTAAGTCTAAGTGACTAAGTAAACTAATTAATTTTTGAATTTTATTCTCAAGCTAAGCGTTCCATAGATTATATGAAAAAGTGTTATCTATAGAAATTTGAAAACTACCTAATTTGGAAATGGAACTCTCACTCATAAACAAAGTGAATCTTAGGCAATCAGTCCGAATAATTTGCTCTCGATGTGCTGTTTCTGTCAACCAAGAAGAAGACGATACTTCATGTTTATCAAGCAATCAGTTTAATTGACATATCATTTAAGGCAGACATTTTTTTGCTCTCAGGTTCACTGAGCACTTATCAATCGTTCGTTGGTTCAATGTTTTACCCAACAGCCCTTTTGCTCCAATCGCTTCATCAGCCCATGTCTCTGACATGTGGCTGTGCCTACATTAGTTGGAAACCCCGTGGGGGTTACATTGAACCCAGATCAGAGGCACAGCTATGCCCAAATTTAGCGCCCGGTTCACTGCACTGCAGTTGCTCGACTAGAAAAAACTAAATAAATAAATAAATGCCGACACAACTGTCAATTATGGACGTTGTGTTGGAGCCACAGATATGTAGATATTTTCTATATAAACAGCAGCAGTTCAATTTGTTGATTCGCTGGCTGAATTGATGGCTACGTAGGACACATGCAACGTCAAAGTCATTTGTCACGCGCCGGGAACGACGACGACGTCGACATCAACGATATCAATGAGCGAACAATGAACCAGGCGAGCAAACAAACCTCCTCCCCCGAGCCACAAAAAATAAAAATTAAAATTGAGCACACACTAAATCAACAATTACCAGATAAGCAAACGACCCAGCACCAGCACCACCATCGAACCCAAACCCAAACCCCAACCCCTACATCTGCACAATTCTGATGCAGTCCAAATGACAGGCGAGCCTCAAACGAACTTCCGCAATTATTTACAATATCCCATTAAAATTCAACGTATTTTCTATGCTCCCTTTTGGTGTGTCGAACTAACTAACACGAAATTAGTTGAAAAGGAAAAGGGTGCAGCCTGTGGCAAAGCAGGGCAGCAGGCCGAACGCGAACACGAATCCAAAACCCAAAACCCAATGCCATACCCAAACCCCGAACCCCGGAACCCTGCTCAGTCAGTTTGTAATTTCATGCACTTAAACTCGCATTATGTTCCTTCTGTTGCATTCTGTTAATTTTGTTGTGTGTCTGATTTTCTTTCCCCTGCGCCCTTCGTTCCCTCTGTGGGATTGTTTCTCTTTTTATGCCAAATACCCCTTAAATATAAGTAAAAAAGGGTATGATTAAGGTGAGCAAATCTCAAAAAGATCGGACAAAAAACACGGAAGAACATATTTTTTTTGTACTGTTGCGTTTATCTCTCTTGCGCCATCTAAGGCTTATGTACAAGTTTGGCCATATTCGACTGACCTATGGTTATTTTAAAAAGATCAAAGAAAAATACACAAATTATTTCTGTTCGTGATAAAAATCATTTAATTGGGTTCAAGTAGATTTATTTACATCACTTTTTGAATATGATATCTCGTAAATGGTCGTCTTGGTGTTCATTTTGTTGAAACCAGTAGTGCACCATACGCTCTCAACGAACAATTAGAATCAAAAAATTGGTTATCGTATCGCGATAACGCTCCTGATTGACGGTAACCGCTTGGCCATCTTTATCTTCAAAAAAGAACGGACCAATAACCATTTAAGCACGAGCGCCGCACCAAACAGTGACTTTTTTATCGTTAAGAGGTATCTCTTGAATCTCTTGAGAATTTTCAGTGGCATAAATGCGACAATTTTGTTTGTATACAGTTCTACAGTTGACTAGTTTTGTTGAATGTAAATTTCAACAATTTGAGAGCGTTCACGTGGCGTGTACTGTTCCATGGTAAAAATCTACTTGGACTGACGCTTCAAACGCGCTCTGTAATTAGTCGATTTTGCATCGCTGTCAAAAGTTATAGTGTTGCCAGATGGTATCTACAGGGTATTTTGTAGTCGGCATGCCAACTGCCGCTCTCTTGATTATTTTTTCGGGTACGTCATCGTTTCCTTGTTTTGGCTCGCAACCTTAGGCACTCTTCATTTTATGTTTTACCTTTGTGCAATTTAAGGTGTAGTCATTATCATTGGGGAGCTCTGCTGATGCTTGCTGCTGCTGCGTGCCTTGTCTGTAATTACATTTATGGCTTGCAGAGTTTATTTTTTTTATTTTTTCCTGCCTGCGTGCTGTGTGTGTGCCCAGTCATTGCATTTATGTGAAGCAGTTACATGAGTCAAGTTGCTGGTTTTTTGTTGCTGTTTTCCCCCCAACTCGGGCTGTACATATTTAGTTTGAGGGTCACTTATTATTATTAACTACTTATCAATCAAGCGCTTAAGTTTTTCGGATGCGCTTTTAATGAGTCTAAAGGTACTCTGCCTGCCATTAGGGCGGGAATATGAGTTTCTGGTAAAGAAGGGGAAGCCAAATGATGATTAGCATCTGCAACTTTGTTAGTGTGGCAAGCAAGTTTGTAATAAGTAATGAGAAATAACTAGGTATGTGGTCTTTCAATATATTTTGCATCATAAACAAAGATTAATTAGGGTTTTTATTTATACACAAATTAACCAAAAAGCGGGTTGCCTAAAGAGAAAATTTCGGTCGATTACAGGGTTTCACTCGACGTTGAAAAACGGACTAAAAGCGAACGTCAATTAAAGATTCGTTAAATATTCGCAAACGAACTCAAAAGCGCAGCTAGAGCGCTGTGTGACCGGGCCAGCAAACGTCTAAAATTCTGAAGAAGGTTCGGTCCAGGGGTAAATTCTAAGGTTCGATTCGTGGACTAATTTCTAAACTTATCGGACCAAAGGTTTTGGCTCAAACCTTGGTTCATAGCTTCTTAGATAGTTAAAACATGGTTGCTTCTATTTTTGGTAAAACTTAACAAGTCGTTTATTATTAAGACTTTTACGTCATTATTTTTGTACCTTAGAGCTATTTATTTGTCATTTAAAAATTAAAAATTTGCTTGATTTCCCTTCTCGAAATCGTAAAATACAAATTTTGGATGCGATCAAGCTGCAAGAAATAAAAAATTAAACAAAAATTTCGATGCTGCTAGGGGACTCGAACTCGCGACCTCGCCGTTCTAAGGCAAACGTCTTACCTTCTGCACCACCATGCTTTTTGCATGCTGAGAGCTTAACATTTGGATGCATTCCTTACTGTGATCTAATGCACCGTCACGCGTGTGGTCAACGGTGCAATGAGTTAAGTGTATATATAGGTACCATCCGTTTTTCAGTACAAGAGGTACTGAGTTCGAAACCCACTTGAAGTAAAGTTAAAAATACAAATCTGTATAATTACCAGCTACTGCAGGTACAGGGTGTATTACAGTCGGGCTAGACCGACTTTCTTACTTGTTTCTATTCTTTTCTATTCTAAAAGTTCCAAAATGAATGAAAGTTAACCAAATCGATGATAATGGGTATTTTTTAGTCGGTGCACTCGACTGCAGCACTCTTACTTCTATCTTATTAATATTTATCTCGTAAGCTAAGAGCTTTGAATACAATATTATCCCTATAAATAACACATCAGCAGTATTTTATTTAGTTAGTATTAATTTTTCATCGGCTGATTGCTGCCGAAGATGCGAGTTGAATTTTTGCAGAATGTGAGAATATTTGCAGCGTCGATTACACCCAACCAAGGGTGACTTAATTAAATGGCTGGCAAAATTCATGGATTATTCAAAGCCAATCAACAATTGACGGTGATGGAAGGATTTTCAATAAGTCAGAATGATATTGCCAGGATTCAGGTTCGCTCTTTGATTACTCGGTACTCTTTGCACTGAGCTGCACCCGTCGACTCTGGCTCGAGAGCAACAGCTCTGAGCTTCGACCCTCGCCTCGCTGCTTACATGCGGGAATGCTTTATGTGGGGGGGTATTATAGTTTTGTCCACTTAAACTACATATATTCTGTATCAGCAAGCCTTGCTGAGTTGATAAAGCCATCTCCGTCTCTCCTACCACAGTTTTAAAGCTTTCTAGACGAACCTTTTCTAACTACGATGCACATAGATCAACGGTCTGGCGGAAGAGCAGGCCGCTGACACATGAACCGAGAACCGAAAGTAAGAGAGATTTGTCAAGAAGAAACTCTAATCGTGTGGCCATTGTAAAATTAAGAAAATGTTGGACATTTTTTTGTAGTCGAGAACGAAGAATTATTATTTTTATAATGCACCAAGACAAATGATTATTTCATACGAATTGATATTGGCCCTGTCATAAGCATGGTGTGGTTACCCCTTCATTAGCATTTTGCGTTAAATAGAGGAAAAAGGAAGTACAGTATGCTATCCGTTGCTATGTGCAATCAATAATTGACTTTTTCTAAATCAACAAAATAGTTTAACCATAAACCTTCCCTTGCATTTTGATTGCTATAAATGAATGCCTGATTTGCCTTGTAAATGGAAACCGATTGTGATTTCATACCCAGAACCAATCAATGTGCAATGTCAATTATTCTATTAGATCGATTCCATCAACAACAATTATTGTTTCCATTTCGAATCAAGTTTTAGCATTTCAAGTGCAACACCATATTTGACTGCCATTTGTTGAGTAATACTCGGTAATAGGGGTTTTTTGCTAACCCTTGACCAGGTACCTGGCCAATCTCGGTACGGCAGTCGGCAGGCTGTCTCCTCATACATAATTCATTTGGCGCTGGCGTTTAATGAGAAAACCAATTAATTAACTGCTCAACAACAAGCGTCACGACTAAAAGCTTAGGAAATTACTTAATAAATTACTTTCATTGAAGCCACAAAGGAAAAGTCGCGTACCCGCTCCCATTCCACACGGATGACACCGTCGGGCGTTGATTTATATTAATCGAGCGACCCGCTTGCTCAGCTCAAAGCATTATTTATTTGAAAAACAAAAATATGCCAAGTAATAAATTTAATGAATACACCGGAGAGGGGCAGTGCAGTTGCAAAGTTGCTTTCCGCCGCAAAGAAAATGCAAAATATGCGCTAATTTTTTATTTAAATTGCGTATACAAAAAGCAAACGGAACGGAACCAACGGGCGACATGATTTATTGGCCAAAAAAGGAAAATAAGAGAAAAGAAACGAATATTATTTGAGCTTAAGTTCTCTCTACGTGTGAGTGGGTCAAAAGCACTGAAAAAACAGACAAAATCAGCTGTTCCCATTATTTCTTAGGGGGGGGCAAGAAAATGCTGACTGAAAAGTAGAAAATGCCTCATGATGCCGTCGACTGTCGGTCCGTCACGTCCATGTCGTCTAGCTGTCTCTCTGTGCACTGGGTCTCCACCTCACCCCATCTCTGAGGAAATAAAAGTTGCCACATTTCTGCGCTATAAGCACGTGCCTGGCCATGGCAAATGCTTTGCCAAATTTTACGTTTCAGTCTGTCAGTCTGACTGTCCGACCGACCGACCGTTTGAGTCTGTCCTATGTCCATCTAAGTATTCCCCTCGTAATTCGAAATTCATTTCATGTTAATTTTCTTTTTTCTTTGATTTTGCGTTTGCATTTGGCTTGGCACTTTGGGGGCTTAATGTAATTCCTTAGCCTTTACTTGTTTGCTTTTTGTGCTTGAAATGCTTTTGCAAATGGGGTTAAGCAGAAATTGTAAATGGTAAATATCAGAATGCCATGAGGCATACAAAATACATACATTGTATACGGTAAATATATATTATATATAGGGGAAAAGACAGAGATGGAGATAAATGGATCACCTTCTACGAGAGAGAATTTCAAAGGGAATTGCAAACGAATAGACAATGTGTATTTTTATATCAAACATTTCTAATCCACTAAAGACAGCATATACGACATTTCCAAGAACCAAGAAAACTTTCTGAGAGCGAAAACTTATATATTACATTCAGAGATTAAAACCGCATCCTTTAACTGTTAAAAACAATTTAAAAACTTTCACCCTTTATTAGTAAAGAAACAGAAACAAATATTTGGGTTATTTTCGGTTTTTCCTCCACTAGTAAAAATTTCGATATACATTTATTTATTTGATGAACAAATAAAAGGAAAGATGAATAAGGTAAAGATTTTACTTAGCTTGGTTTTCTCTTTCCTGTTCCTCATTTTACCTTTTATTTGTTATTCCAATTTACTTGTACGATTTCATGTAAGTATTCACACATATTGTTGTTGTTTGCGCGATCGCCTTTTTCAAGTTACTCTCTACTTTTAAATGTGAATGAAAAAGAAAGACTTAAACATGCTTATGTGTCTATATATAAGTGAGAGAAAAATGTTTCTGGCTCATTCTTTTTGTTTTTAGTGTCATGGCGCAAAATTCCTAAAGCATTTAGTACTTTTGGTTCCAACTGGAGCCGCTTTTGTCTTCATGATTTATCAAAGTTATATTTTATACCAGAATAAGGTTAACCGTAACCCGTACCGTAAACCATATCCCACAACCGCAATATAACCGTAACCGGAAAAAAAGCGATGGGGCAAAACAGTAACCGTAACCCTAACACTTATTCGTTTTGGTTTTAAGTTCTGATTGAATTTCGAGGTCTCAGCTAAATCGCAATGAAGTGTTAGCCGAACTCATTCTCAAGTCGAAGACAGTTTTAAGTCAGTCGACCTCAGTTTATCTACCGAGGAACAGACAAATTTCACTCAACACTTTTGTCTTTTATTCTTACTCTGAATCTCTCACGCTACGCCACAACAATATAATGAACATGGCAACGAAAAATATGGTTGTATAAAAAACCAGATCGGTTTAGCTTCATTATTTCCTGTCTTGAGTGGAAAATATGTAATGATGATTATTTGCGAGCTCTGCCCATGCGGTTTCAGGAAAAGCTGGTAGATTTCAAGCTAAAGCAAAAAATGGGAATACCAATTTTTCAATACAACAAGAAGTACAGCTTTAATGTATGTGGCCTCTGAGAGAAATTGGTAACCCCGCAATTGAAACAATGGACACGAATACACCTAATTCGCAGGCAATCTCAGCAAATACAGCTCCCTTGCCAAATTCTGGAGAACAACAAAAACACGATATCAGTTGAAGCAGTCGGCGTCATCAACATAGTAAAATGTAAAATTGGCTCAAACAGCACCTCCAGGAGGGCCAGGGCCAAGCTTCTCTGTCTCTTGGCGTGTGTGACTATAATTTTCGCACAAGAGAAATGGACCTACAGTTTAACGCCGAATCCGAACGGGAACAGTTAGAGAATTTTTGCATTTGCATGGCTAGTTAACTTCACAGCTGGAGCCAGTAGCTGGTTAAGGTGACCGGGTGTGTAAAAGCTTTTTTCTAAAGAAAGAAAAAACTTTTTCTATTAGATGGTCCGAGGCGGGATCGAACCCACACAACCTTCCGTACCAGCAGCCACACATACAACTGGTACGCCACACCCAGCCTCAATCATCAATATAGTGCATTGTGGTATTTTGTATGTGGTGGCGCAACCTTATGTCATCGCATTACGCGCAACCTGCCAACAACAGCTTATCCTCTGCCGTGGTCTTCTCTTCAGTGTGCTCAACTCCTTCTTATAACGAATCACCTTTCAACCAGAAAGTTCTGCTCAGGATGTTCTACCCATTCTGTACACTAGGGGCAAAAACAAAACATACAGAATATTCTAAGAAAATTTCTCCATGAAACCATCGGTCAAAAATGAACAGAAATAACAGCAGAGTCGATATAGCCATGTCCGTCTGTATTAACGATCTCACAGATGGTAAGAGATAGAGTTTTGATATGTATGGGACATATACTTCTTATACTTGCAGGCAGATCAAGTTTATTTTCAATTTTTGCCACGCCCTCCGCTGCCTCCGCTATTTGGAAAACACGTTATATCTGCCACAGTTTTGCAGATATATGGTTTATACCTACTAGAGATTATTTATCGATTTGACCAAGACATAATAAAGATCGGATGAACCATACTCAAGTTATGACCAAATGAAAGTTCACTGCCGCAGCGCTTGCCAAGGGTTCAAAATAGTGGCGCCATCTATTGATCAGTTTGGAAAATACCTCAACAAGCATTTTCCAAACAAAGTAGTGGCACCTTCTATGAGTCAAGTTATGACCAAAAGAAAGTTCGCTGCCGCAGCGTAGCAGCAGCGCTGCTACTGCAGCAGTCAGGCTTGACCGATTTTCTTACTTCTTTCTACTTAGAAATTGTACATCTGTGAAGAAGATAAGGTATTGGTGGAGAAAGTCTATGTCTACAAACCTTAGCTGGATGAAATTGAGTATTTAAGCATTTTAACATTAAAGCCCTCATCGTGGTAAAGTGAAGCCCTCAATGAGGCATAGCAAAGTCCTCATCGAGGGAAAGTAAAGTCCTCATAGAGGTAAAGAAAAGAACTCATCGAGTCAAAGTAAAGTCCTCAACGAGGCAAAGCAAAGTCCCCATCGAGACAAAGTAAAGTTCTCATCGAGTCCTCATCGAGACAAAGTAAAGTCCCCATCGAGGCAAAATAAAGTTTTCATCGAGGCAAAGTAAAGCCCTTAATCTATTAAAGCATATTAAAGCACTCATCGAGGCAAATTGAACCCCTCAATCTATCGAGACACAGTCAATTCGTCAATCAAGGCTCCAGTTCTATCAAGCCAACTCCAACAGCTCATCACAGCAAGCCACAGATGTTCTGCCCCAGAATTTACAAGTGGAACTCATGTGTTTGAGCGCGTAGCTCCTGTCAAGATACCGTTGGAGCAAACTTACACTGGCCCACTAGAACTGTAACCGCCGATGCCTTCGTAACGGATGCCCACCATATCCTACAGGATCAACGTCGTTTCCTTCTGTCTATTCTGGCGGCGACACACCATATCTAGCCAATTTTGACAGCTCACCATCTATGGCTAAAATACCACACACGCACTGCAGTCAGTTCTAGCGGCGTGGCTACACACACACAGTATATCTTACAGAAATGGCTTCTGACGTACGCTTGTTCATCTTTCACAGCTAAAGCTGAAATAAATATAATAAATAAGCACAAGAGACATCTTTCTCTATCAGTGCTTAATTCATACCTGAGAAGTAGGAATGGCTTCAATTCATGACTAATTTCAGTACTACCTATTAAACTCACCCTTGAGTTCACTACTGAATGTTTACAAGAAGCGATGGCCTTGAAGTAGTTGGCCCTGCCTTTGTTAAATTCATGACTGAAATGCACCCTTCAAAATCAGTTCTCATTTAGCTATATTCAATAATGTTTCCTAAGTAATTTTTTGTATGGCAATTTGTATGTCTTAAATGCCGAAAAGAAATATTGTGAATGCCAGAATATCTCAACTTGTTTCTCTATTCAAATTCGTTCTATGTGCCAACACACATAAACACTGCCTTGAAGTAACTTTCAAAGTATTTGGACAACGGTTTTTTGTATGTCAACGCTTCTTGTAGTTGTCGTCTAGTTGTTACGACAGTCGCTGTCTCTGATCCAAAGAGACCCAGTTACATGGCTGTGTGAGATACATTTGTATCTTCCACTTTGTGGCAACTGCTGCAGCGGATATGCGAGTAAGCAAACCGAAACGTGCTTTCCCAATAACATTGTCAGCGCAGCGCAGACAATGAAAACTAGAAACACAAACTGCAAACGAAAATAAATAAAAATGTTTTAAAGAAAACTGTCTAGATTTGCATTTAAGAAAATGCACATGCGATAAAAGTTTTATTCCGCCTCATTTGCATATATTGAACAGACATTTGCATTGTGCGCAAATATTTGTGCCGGGCTCAACATAAAAACAAAATCGAAAATCCGAATTCAGGATTTTTGCAGTTGTGTCAACTTTAATTGCACATAAATTATTATGTATTTATTTAGCCATTTTAATTAAGTTCCCGCAGATGCAAACGCACTTTTTCCAGTGTTGAGGCTTGGGGCCCGGGTATTTCAGGCCTCGATTCATTTGTTTTTCACAATTGTTTCGTATTAATTTAATTAGTTTGCATTTTGTGGTTTTATTTGTATTTACCCGCCCGCTTAGCAGCAATGAGATTAAACAGAAATGTGTTTTTTCCAGCCGAATTTGGTTCTCTTTGTTGTTTTTCCCTTTTTTTTTTTGCAGATAACTGATGTTCAAATCCAAATGCGGGTTTTTGTATGGTATTTATTGTTGGTTTCCGTAGGCTTTTGTGGAATTTTTGCCATATGCTAAATAAATTAAAATTTTAATTTTATGCCACAGAGAGATAGAGAGAGAGTTATTTTGTGTGTACTTTGTACGCCATGATAAATACATTTGCATTTTGTGGCCAAAATACAACAAACAAAATTTAATCGCAAATATTATTTAAATTTGTATTTATTTATAAGCTTCAGTATTGAAAAAAATGGCAACAAAGTTATCTAAAAGAGCAGATATTTAATGGAATTCATTGTACTTATATTTCACAGTGGCCAAACGTCGAAGTAAGTCTTCGAAATCGTAATAAAATTTCTTGGTTTAGTTCCTGTCGTGTACCATTTTTCAAGATAGTGTAACTCTGGGGTGCCCACGCCCTATCATCACACGGCGCATTCGTTGCCGCACGTCTTTGGCTGTGAAGTGATTGTAGATTTCTGACGCACAGTAAATCCATCTTGGTCTTCGGTCAATCTAGTTCCTATGAATTTTTCAGCATTACTTGATTTAATACAGAGGCATGGAGCAATGAGTATTAGAGATGACATTTTCGCTGCCTCAGTCAGCTGTTCGCTCTCATTTACGCTCTCTAGATAAATTTGGCCAGCTGTTCGCCATAGAAGAACTAACATAGAAGCCCAATCTGCTAGCGTCGACAACTTTTCACTCAAATATTTGTCAGCTGTTCGCTGTCATTTTGGCTCTTTGAGTTATTTTTTGACTCTCTGGACTTTTTTTTTAACTGATATCCGTCTCCCTCTTAACCACCGTGTTTTCCTACAGTCGACAGTGATTTTGAGTAACAGATTTTGTTCTCTCTATGAACGTATCTACTTGTCACAATGGTCGTTAACATCACTCAAAAAAGAGAGACGTTTCAAAGTGTGCTATCTATGTTAGTTCTTCTATGTGTTCGCTCTCACTTACGCTCTCTGGATACATTCTGGGAATATGTCCGTCTCGCTCTAAGCACTGCGTTTTCCTACTGGCTCTTTAAAGTATCTTTTTGGCGCACTATCCGCTTAGCACCACCAAAATCTGAGAGGCAGCGCAAGTTGGTTCTCTAATACTCATTCTCCATGACAGAGGCATATTTTCAAGAACAAATTGGGAATACGTTTTAGCACCCATTTAACTGGGCTTAAGCCAAGAGCATTTTGTATTTTATGAACATTAGTTTTGTTGTTGTTGTCAAAGAATGTATTGGGGTTGACTTTAGAATTTTATAGACTTCAATTATTATTTTAAGAGTAAATCGCGTTGTACCTAAGACCATTACAACAAAACACCCACGTGGAAAAATGTGACGAACTAGAGTACTGCTATCACCCTCGTAGCTGCAGGCCGTTCGACCGTCACGGCATTGTATCAACTCGAGAAGATGCATAAGAAAACAATAGAAGAAGAGGAAGTGGCTGTATGCGCCTTCCTTGACATTAAAGGAGCATTCGACTACACATCCCATAGAAAAAACTAGAACGAGCTAATTTGAAGTGACGTAACGCTCCACATTGAAACAAATAAATTAGATTCGCTTCTATGAATTTTCAGAGAAGTTTCTGCTCTTGGTAAGTCGAAGATAACCATTACAGTAATCACAACTAGAGGACGTTCTCAATTTGGTTTTTTATAGGCAAGGGGGGTGAGGGCAACTTAACTTTGAGCTTCTAGAGTAGACGTTGGAGTCGCTCTCGCTAGAGAGTGCCAGGGCGCATGCGTAGTTGGTCGTTCCGAAAGAATGAGAGCGCAGAGACTGAGAGCGCTATGCGACAGTTTGTTGTTGTGCGATGCGTACCGAAAGCGTTTAGTTTAACCTAAGCCCTGTGAAAACCATTATCGTACGCGTCTTACTAGCTTAAGGCAAGTTAAGCTGAGCTGCGGTTAATGCTGCCCGTCCGCCTGTGTGTGTTTCATTCTTTCAAAGAGATAAAAAACCGTGGTCATAGTCCCAGACAGCAGGATAAAATATAATAAGCAGAAGGAATCTGGACTTGTGGTTATCAATCAGGATAATGTGCAATCACAGTTTTAAAACAAAGTTTGGTGGGTGGTCCCGTTGGTTGCGGGCCTTGGTGTGGGATTGAAATAAAATGGTAGCGTGGTGACCGCGGGGAGGGGCGACGAGTTCACCGCGGACCACGTCTCAGAGTCAAGGTACGGGTCGGATCAGCTAGTCTGCTCCCACACCCCCACCCCACAATGGATTATTTTTACATTTTTTTATTTTCGGAACGAATTATTCGTTCGAATTGGCATGCAAGTACTGAAACTCATTGAATCAATAATTGATTCAGTACTTGGATCAAGACGCCATAGAAAGTCTCCTTAGAATCAGGAATGTACGGCGATCAAAACATCCTCACTCGTTGAACATCAGGGGGATGAGACATGTTCAAGCATCTAATAGTGATCAAGAATTTTCAAAGGGCTCTTACCGTTACTTTAATGAGGAACGAATGCTCTTAGCATTCTGAATGGGCTCTACCGCGGCCACTGCAGACTGCGGAGCCACATGTACAAGTTGGGAATAACAAACACCCAACTAAGCAGATATTGTGAAGAGAAGGAGGAGTCCTCTGAGCATATACTAGCACACCGCGATGCTCTAGCGAGGCGCAGACTCAGCAGGCTTGGGAAACACATTTTACACCCAAACAATATCTGTAACCTAGAACCCACGAAAATCCTGACCTTTGTACAGGAAATAGGGCTACTAGGAGAGTTGTAAACTCAGTAGGGGGCTCAATAGACCAGGATTGGTCGCGGTGAGCTATTTTCCCAACAATAAATAAAAAACAGACCATGACAACCTAAAAGTATGATCAAAAAGAATTAAAAATAGTTCGACATGTTCTGAATATATCCGGAAACAGTCTTAAAACAGGTATTTCGAGATTGAAAAATCGTACTTGATATAAGAATTTTGTACTTGAATCAAATATTTTCGTACTTAACGTACAATTGAAACCGTTTATACTTGATTCAAGTACAAAGATCTTGTTTTTTTTTTCTATGAATGTATGAATGGGTCTTCAGCGTATATTTTGTTGTTGGCGACGAATGATTTCGTGTGCATCAGACAGCCCTGAGCACACACACACATCAACAGGCTATAATCGGGTATCTCTTTCTAATTCTTGTGGTTGTTGTTGTTTCAAAAATATTTTCTTCGTTTGTATTGGTGCCTATGCAGCCGTAAGCTGGCTCTGAACACCTCTGGTGTGAGCCTTACACAGAGTATCCATACAAATGTTAAATGTTACGAGTAAGATGTACCCCAAAAATGAGCAACTTTTTAATGAACGTACTTAATCGAAACTGGCCCCACTTAAATTTTTAAATCAGCTTTTCTTCTTCTCGACTTGGTTAGTTTTCCAAATTATTTCAACTGCAAACTAATCCCTTTCCAGCAATATTCGTGCCTTTCAACAACGCTTTGTACATTTCTAAACAATTTAACCACACACACGCGCGCTCACCTTTCCCTCATCAGTTGATAAGCAACTTCCCAATTTCCCCGCATAATGAAATTATGTTCAAAAGCAACCCATAGGAAAGCCTGCATTCCATTAGCACCCGTTGCTTAACAGCACACAAATTGCAGTGGCTTCCATCCACATGAGCACACACACCACACAGAGAAATTCACGTTTATATTTCGGTTTACAATTCAATTTAAATGTAATTTCCCTTTTGCAAAATTGCAAATACCAGCCGAGAGTGAGAAAAGCACCGAACGAGTGTCGCATACCTAAACGCAATGCCCCGCCCACACCCAACAGGCTGTAAAACACATGTAAATGATAGTTCACGTCATAATATTTCATTTGGCACGGTAGAAAATCGTTTTACACTTTTGGCATAAATTGACGAAATAAATCATGTTGCCGTCACGTGATGGTGGAAGTGTATCTGGAATTCGTGAGTTTGCATTGGGCTTTCATTGCATCCGGTCGCAATGTTTGCACATATTTGCAAGTTGTGCATATTTCACAGTTTTGTCAAGCAAACAAATTTTTGAAATATTTATAATTTAATTTTTGATTGTCTACTTTTGACATTTTCGCTGGCCAATTGAATTGGCAAAACACGGCCATGACGACATTGACTGATTGAATTGATTTTTATGTTTCCTTTCTTCTTTTTCCATTTGCAATTACAAGATGGCATTTTAATTGTATTCTTTGTTTTTAATTGAATTTTCTAATTGAGTCGAAGCTCTGACAAAAGGGGTATTAAATGCGCATTAAGCGTCGCCAATGGCGCACTCACTTATCGGCATTCAAACTAACCACATTAGCCTAATGATTTCGATTTCGTCAAGTTTCACACTGGCCGTTCCCATTCTCTCCATCGTCATCGGCATTGTCCGCACTTAAATGCAGGCTTCATTTGCTTAATTGCATGGCAAATGTTGCCCATGATTAATGCGACGGGGACATTTGGGGGCCTACGCATAAGCAAAAGAAAACCTGTTCTTTATCGATTTGATTTGCCGACTGTTTTTGTGTATATATTTATATATGTATATATATGTATTTTGGGTAAAGTTGGGGAATTGTGTTTGATTGGCATTAAACATACATTTGTGTATGTAAATGTGTTAGTATAACTATCATTTTGAGTTGGTTGAAGGTAATTTCATGAGTTGACATTGGTGGAATAATTACACTACAATAGTTTACAGCGTTTTTGATTCTGAACACTTGGCAGGCATTTTGTATGGTGGCTGGTACCTGTGGCTTTTGGCGAAATACAGTTTCTTACAATGAAGTAACTCTTGTACCCTTTTGTGCGTTACTGTAGTGCCTCGCAAAGTCTATATTAAAAGCCTTCACAACCTCGAATTTCAATGATGCCTGCAATTTGTTAAACTATGTAGATTATTTGTGCAGAATTTATAAATTGTGCCAATTTCGGTGCATATAACAGACCTTCAACGTATGAAAATGCCATATTAATGCAAAAATATATGAAATATTTTCAGTTTTCGTAATTCAATTTGACGAAACCCTAAGCAAGATTCTATCGCTACTTCATACAGCTATCTTATTTCGTTAAGGTCTGACAAAATCATTTAAAGTATATATACAGGCCTGTTAACAATTCCGAAAAGGAGTGGAATTGTCGTAAATCGAGCTGATTGCTGTTCTGATTTTCGCCAATCGACATGATGAGTCGTTTTCAAAAGTTGTGCTAAAGATATTTGATATTTGAGACCTTAAATTATTTATTTATTTATTTAAGTTTGACAAGGTTCTGTCAACATTGCAGGGGTCGCTTAAAAAAGGACAGTAAATTATTTCTTACATCTAACACAGGAGAGTGAGCAGAGAAAAGATGGTAATACATATTATAGTTAAGACACAAATTTCGGAAAGGTTCATAGTTAGCATAATTTGTTAGGCAAGGCTGTAGATAGATCGGAGAGAAATTTCTGGTAAGACGCAAAGGAACAGCAAGATTTATTTGGCTTAACAGAGCGCAAGAGTCAATTTCACCTGATAAGAGTTTGTGAATGAAAAGCACACAATGGCACGTACGGCGGTTCTTAAGAGATGGAAGATCGATTAAGAGTAGTCGATGCTCGTAAGATGGAAGATGGATGGTGGGATCCCAGTTGAGGCCACGGAGGGCAAAAATTAAAAACTGTTTTTGAACCGATTCAAGTTGGTCCTGATATTTTTGGTAATGCGGTGACCAAACACACGACCCATATTCAAGTATTGGTCGAACTAGAGAGACGTATAAATGTTTAGTGAGATACGAATCGTTAAATTCCTTGGACCATCTTTTGATAAACCCAAGAACACCCATAGCTTTATTAGAGATGATAGAGACATGTCTATTAAATTTTAACTTGGAGACAACCTCGTAAATGCGTTCAAGAAGATTGTCCTCAATCGAAAAGTCGTATAAATACGGCTGTGTTCTATGGAAAGTCATACATTTACACTTTTCAGCGTTAAGTGGGAGGGAATTAACCGAACACCATGTATGGAGTGAGCTTAAGTCCAATTGAAGAAAGAGAGGTGACAACGGGTCCTTATAGGACAAGCAGAGTTTTAGGTCATCAGCGTACTTCAAAGCATGCGAATGAAGCAGGACGTGAGGGATGTCGTTAATGAACAGATTAAAAAGTAGAGGTCCAAGATGACTACCCTGAGGTACCCCAGAGAGTACGCTGATGGATTCAGAAAGCGACGAATTAAAACGGACACGCTGGGAACGGTGTGTCAAACAAGCCTTTATCCAGTTAAGAAGGTTTAGAGGAAAACCAAGCAGATACAGTTTGTGAAGGAGGAGATCATGATTGACAGAGTCAAAAGCCTTGCTAAAATCGGTATAAATTACATCAGTCTGCAGTTTATTAATAAAACCCCTATTCACAATAGAAGTAAACTCAAGCAGGTTTGTAGAAACAGAACGCTTTTTCATAAAGCCGTGCTGAGATTGCGAAATAATTGAGCGACAAGAGTACTGTATTTGAGATGCTATGAGCATTTCAAAAAGATTAGGAATGTCAGATAGTTTTGAGATACACCTGTAATTTGTTACTGACGATTTAGATCCTTTTTTATGAATAGGAATGACAAAAGATTCCTTCCAATCGTTGGGAAACTCACCTAGCTCAAGAGATAAGTTAAACAACCTTAAAAGCGGGAAGAATAAAGAATTTGCACAATTTTTAAGCACACAGCTTGGTACATAGTCAGGTCCAGGAGTATAAGATATTTTAATCGAACGAATACCCGAAAGCAGACTCTCTAAATCCAAAACAGGTAGATGGATGCTGTTAGAGTGGGTAATAGGATAGGGATACGGATTAATGGTACCAAAACTAGTCGATGAAGCGGAATAGCAACGCTGAAAAAATGCTGCGAATAAATTAAATCTTTAAAATTACAAACTACTTCATAGAATAATGTTAAGCGTTCTTAAAAACGATTTGCATGTTTTATTCATTTGTTAGATATTGAAATATATTTTAAAATAATTTTTATTTAAACATCAATAAAATATTGTATGCAATCCAAAACCGAGCAGCTGAGAGCAAACAGAAGTGTGCTGAACTCCACTTAGTTTTTGAAGTCGATTTCATAATTCAATCGGTTGCTGCTAAGGCTGCTTCATATGAAATAAAGTATTCAGACACTCTATTCTATTTTATTTAGCTAAATCGAACCATATTTGATATGACACATCTAAAATGCTAATATTAAAATACAGTTTTAAATGAAGTTACATCGATTTAAAGTGTAAATAAGAGCTTTGTAAATTCAAAATGTTGATTTGGTGACAACTCTGGTTGCTCTCGATATACACACACGCCAGTAAGTTTCGTAACCAATTTCGAAAAGGCAAAACATTGCCAAATCGGTAGAATTTGGAACAGCAAAAAGTAAAATTATTGTTCTCATCTCGTTTTAACTTTGGGAAAACGTTCAAAATTCGGAATAGTTCAGATACATAAAGTATATATATTCTTGATCAGCTTATCGATCTATAGCCATGTCAGTCTGTGCAACTGTTTCTAAGCTATCCTGACCAAACTACGCTGCATATTTGTCGGAACCGGCCGAATCGGATGACTATAGGGATCACGTCACAAGCTCTGCAGTTAAAATATATGACCTCGGCCTAAACGCTTTGATTA
Source organism: Lordiphosa magnipectinata (assembly GCA_037044535.1). NCBI lineage: Eukaryota > Metazoa > Arthropoda > Insecta > Diptera > Drosophilidae > Lordiphosa > Lordiphosa magnipectinata. Next base: position 268,031 of record JBAMBO010002784.1, on the reverse strand, counting down.
GTTATAGAGTCCTTTTATTCATTCACAAAATAATCTACAGATAAAATCCAGACTACTTGTTTAACATGTTAAGCTTTACCTCATCCAGAAGAACCAGCAATCTTGTCTGCGTGAGAAACAGACTGGCATGTTCCGACAAACACTTTTTCGTAACCGCTGTTCGCCTTTGGAACCAATTACCACACCACCTTAAAACTATCAGTGGCGCACACACATTTAGTAAAGACCTCAAAACACATCTTCAGAGAGACAAACAAAACTATCCAACATATTTTTCAAATGTATACTATTTAATATTTAAAATTTTAATTATAAATCTATGTTAAGAATAATGATAAATAATTTGTGTGACTAGCAGTAAGATAAGCTAACAAAACTTGTAGCACTAGGATGAATAATAATAATAATAATAATATCATATTGTTGTTAAAGGAACGATCGGTCAATAAACTAGTTTTAATAAGAAAAACTTTTTGGTCTTAAATGCAAACCTCCCCAAACCTTGTATTTGTAAGTTTTCTATGCTTTTTCATAAGCCTACCAACTATGTAGAATAGCTATCATACAAAATATAGGTCTGAAGAAAGTCTTAGAAAGAAAAACTTTTTTGTTTTCAATGCTGTCGCTCCCAAACTTGATATTGATTAATATTATATGCTTTCACATAATTCTGCTAAGCTAGATCCAAATCGGATGACTAAAGCATATCGCTCCCATAGTAACTATCAGTCGAAAAAGTACAAAGTTTTTGTAAGAAAAAATTTTTTTTTCTATGGTAGCGTCTTAATACTTTTCAGTTATAAATATTATCTGTTTCAACACAATTTAGGCGAGTTTGATCAAAATCGGATGAATATATCAAATAGTTGGCATATAAACAATTGGCCACACATTGGAGGCGACATCTTGAGATATCTCTCAACTAAAATTGTTCAAATCCAAAATGTTTTAAATTAATCTATATAAATCATTCAGATCCTTTATTTCTGTGTATATTCGGTGTATATTATTCATCTTACTGATTGTTGATTATGACAAATATGTTTTCTAGCCAAGACTGCAGTCCGAGCTAGAACCGAACCATTAAAAACCGGTTCAGTTTAGGGCTTTCGGGCTGCTTGAATCGGACCTATTTATTGACCTTCCGTACCTGAACCCTTACAGACGGTAAGTCATCTAGTGACAATGTTCAGTTCATAAAGTTTTCTTTGAGATAGGTATTTTCGAAACTTTCCTCGGCTGTATTCCTTGACAGGTCGCTTGGAGAACTTCTGTCCTAGCTTCTTACACTATACTTGTTCAGTCCTTCTCGCATGTACGTTTATTTGCTGAAGTAACTCGAAAGGTAGAATGCTTCCGATAATTGCACTGAAACTGTTGAATAAGTTACTATTTATGGTTTGATGATTAATTAATATGTTAAGTTATTTAGGGTTCCTTTGTTTTACTTAAGTTTTATAATAGCGTTAGCGACATACCGAAGCCGAACAACATAATAGAGCCTTTAACCGAACCTTATAACAGATCTCTGTTTTAAATACAAGTTTTCTGAGCATAAAAAGTTCGAACCTGAACTTAGGTTCACCGACTTTCTGATCCTGCTCCGCAAATAAACTGATTTAGTTCGGAAATTAAAAGCGAAACAAACATTTTTGAGATGAGAGAGTCTCAATTGGTGGTATTATAGAGAGATTTAGCTGGATATTTCTAATTATTTCATGTGCTCTACAAATCGCTTCCTTCAAATTAAAACAAAATTTTGCTGAAAAACCTTTCTCCACAATTACATCCATCACTCAGAGAGCCTTAGCCCTCATAAATCCCAAAATTAAAATTAATTTAGCTTTTAAGCCATATCCATCTCCCTGGCGCCCTATACTCAATCAAGTGCACTCATCAGGGCAACTCTGGCCCATGCGGTTTTCCATTTACTTTATCTAATGCAGCACATCTACAGCCTGTTTTCTTTGGCCGCCTGCTGGGTCCGTGGGCTGCCATAAGTCCATTATCAATGCATGTCCCGTCATAATTAATAAGCCTCACCCTCGCTCTCGGCGCAGAAGAAGAAGTGTAGAGGAGGGCAGGGGTAACAAACGCAACACGCAAGACGGCAATCAGTTGCCATTGTGAGAGACCCCGGGACTGGACTAAGACCGAGGTCTTATCAGGCAACAGCTGCCGCTGCCTTTGCTCCTGTTCCAATAATTCTTCTTCGCTGTTTACTTAACTGCTCCCGAGCCAATTACAGCTTCCTGTTGTGCAAAAATTTCTTTAGTTTCGGTTTGGCATATGGGATCATATTTTGTCTGTCTTTAGGGGCGCACGAACGACTACCACCGCCTACTCCAGAGTCGACCCTTTTTATTTTTGTGATGAGGAAAATAAAAACATCACACACGCTCAATTTCAAGTGTCGAAATGTCTGACAGCTGTAATAATAGACGGGAAGCGGGAAACGGGTGACGGTGACTAGCCCGAGGGGCATAACGGTAACTAAAGTTTTAAAATGTGGGAAATTGTTTTGCCATTAAAAATGAAAATCTACACACATGCTGAAACAATTGCAATTGCAGGCAATTTGGAAAATTTTTTATTTATTTTTTCAGACCCAAAGTGCTTGGCAGAGCGTGCCGAAAACAAGAGAATCCAATTTCGTTAGAATTTGATTGTCAACCAACTTAACGAGCCAGCGCAGGAACAGTGCAACTGGGACAGGACGGGCGACAGATTGTCAGGGACACAGCCCTACCAACGCGACCCAAAAACCGAGAGCATTGAAATTAGAAACAAAGAAATTTACGATTTGAGGGCATAAATACTTGGGTATTGTTAAACGCACAAGTGTCAGAGACAGCACATGACAGTTTTTGGTCTCTGTTGTTGTTGCTGATCCAAGTAGTTGGGCATACATATGATATGGCACTGACACTTTAGTTTGTTAGTTTTGGCATTGTACTATACTAGAAACGCTACAAGAGAGAGAGAGTCCCCCCACACGACAGTTCGCATTGACAGTTGAGCCAAATTGACATTTGGTGTTGTGCCCCCAGAGAGTTGACGAGCGAGGGACGCGAGTTTTGTCTGCCAATAACAGTCGCAGCCAACGGGAAGTGCAAAAACTGAGTTTTTGGCTTTACCTGCTAAAATTTGATTTCTACTGCGCTTGAGGGAATAGCGATCCTTAAGTGAATCGTGGTATGCCTTTAGGGCAAAGTGTAAAGAAACAAATGAATTGGGCAACAACAACCGGTTCGGTTTTGCTCACGTGTATTTTGAGCTTATTGTACCGCATTTATTTTCCAATACAGGGTATAAAAAGTCAGGATGTGGAAGTACAAACCGAATGGGATGACTATATGTTATAGTTGCCATAGGAACCATAGATCGGAAAATGTGTCTTGGGGTAAAAAAACTATTTTATTTTCAACTTAAGCATCCTCAAAATATTAATTTTAAATGCTTTCAAATAGATTTGAAAATGTGGTGAAAATCGGATGACTATAACTAGATTCTCGAAATACGTTTCACTGTAGAACAGTGTTATCAGTACCGAAACAGAAACAATTATATAGGTTAATTTCGGTTTCGGTATTAGTACACATTTTGATGAACGTAAATTTATTTTATGTATGTACTATGTACAATAAACATTTTACATACAAGGAAGAGAGAGTGCAGCTAACCAAAATCTATACCTTCCTAAGATTGCACATAAAAGTGCAATCGCTACCTATAACTCAAGGCTACAAATTACATTTTTGCGAGGGCTGGTGAATACCCTTTATATTAAGCTCTTTGGTTGATTGTAATTAATGGGATTTTAAGGTTCGGGGTTTTGCCAATAAATCTACTCCGGCTCAGAGTTGTGGAAATAACTTGGGGCTACGCTAAAACACAAAAGTTTTCAAATAAATTCTTAAAATAAAAACAAATGGAAACATTTTTGACTGAACTTTTAAGAGTTTGCCCAATAAAAGCAATCTCTGTCATTGACAAGTAAACATATTAATAAAACAAGTAAGAGCGCTGTACTCGAGTTTCCCGACTACAAAATACCCTGTTCAATTGAGCTTTTGCTCGTATCTTATTTTCCTTTTGAGAGTAGTTAGATGTAAGGCCTAGGATAGTATAAACAAAGCCACCAGCGTTCTAACTTTAAAATTGTAGGCGATGTGACAGTTTTTTGCGGTTTACAGGGGCTGGAGGGTGGCGATATTTTCAAAAATCTGAAAACAAACTTGATCTGGGTACGAGTATACACCATATGTGCATGCCAAACATGTTGTGTCTCTATCTCCTATTAGTCTCTGAGATCGACGTCGTTCATACAGACAGACAGACAGACGGACAGACGGACATGGATATATCGACTTGGCTGTTGATGCTGATCAAGAATATATATACTTTATAGGGTCGGAGAAGCTTCCTTCTGCCTGTTACATACATTTGCACAACTTCATAATCCCCTTTTCCCATTTTTAATGGGAACAGGGTATAATTAGATCAATATAGACTTGTTCAAGGGCAGTTCAAGCTGTTACTACATTTTCATTTGTACAACTACTCTCCTTTATTGCATTTTTTAGCATATTCTAAACAGCATCATTTGCTAAAGAGTATAAAAAAAAATTAAACTTTTGTTTCATATTTACTGATGCCAACCATTAATAAACTCTGTTCCATTTAGCATAAACATGGCATCTTTGGTTAAGTTTTTGAGTCAAAAGGACTGTCAAATATGAGCAGCTTTTGGCAAAAGTGAAATTTTTTTCAGTTAGCATAAGTCACCAGAGAGTCAACCAAATAAGCAACTTTATTGACATTTCTCCATCTCTCTTTTTTTTAGCACTTTTGCGAATTAGCATAAAAAAATAAACGAAGCTGCGAAAATGTTTCGTAATTTTGTAAATTTTACAAACAAATACAAAGTCATCAGGGGCATGATATCATATGGCACCCTGTGGCCCTGCGGTTCCCTCATCGAGCAGACAATGATCGAGAAACGGACATTCCGAACGTATGACTGGATGAAGTGTGTCAGGTAAAGATTAGAAACTACGCAAGGATTTAGTCAACTAATTTTCTCTCATTTTTTCCGTAGATTCAGTTTATTTGGTTTCTTTTTTATGGGTCCAACGATTTATGTTTGGATCCGATTGGCCGGTGTAATGTGGCCTCGTACGGATATTAAGTCATCGCTATGCAAAGCCATTACCGAACAGACGGCATACGATCCAATGGCCATCAGTTCGTTCCTCTTCTTTATGACACTGATGGAAGGCAACTCGTATGCCGCGGCCAAGGAGGAGGTGGGCACCCAGATCTGTCTGCATCGTCTCCTCTTTCATCTGTTTCGCTTTGTGAATGTTATTGTGTGATGGCTTTGGAAATTGTGTTTCTTGGTCAGTGTTCAATTTGTTATCGCTGCGCCATGTGGATCTCATTCTCAAGTTATTTACTTTGAAATTGGGTTTCGGGTTTCCATGCCGCTTGATTTGTTGTGTGTGTGTGTGTTTGTGTGTGGGTTTTCGGAAATCCATTTTCTCACGACAGTTTAACAGACAGTCGCTGGATATCTGTATCGCCCCCAGCATCTGTGGCTGTAATGTAAAGCATGCATAAATATCACCTGTCTGCCTCCGTCTCCGACTCCGACTCTGCAGCGAGTTGTCAACTTTGATTTGTTGGCTTGGCGATTCACTTGAATGCGCCTTACTTCTTTATCATTAGAAACCATTTATCTTGATAAATGTAAATGTTTTACCATATATTTATGTCAAACGTGCGTTGTCTCATTTGCTTTGCATGCGTTTTTAAGATCTATGGCTGAATGTGGAGAAGTGATTGGCCAAAGTTTTACCGCAGTTACCTAGAGTGTGAGAACCTAAGCCTAGCTGATGAAGAAGTAAAACAAATGTCAAAGCAGAGACAGAAACAATAGAAGAAACTGAGTACAGCTTGTAGGCAAAGCGAACTTTGCCAAATAATTCCAATGACCGATATCCGAGTTTTATCAAAAATTTACGGGTTCACTTTAAAATAAGCATTCTGCGCTTTCCAATTATCAATTGTTAGAGTAAAGACTTGGGAGTTTCAAAATAATTCGCATTGCGTTTAATTCCAAAGAGTGATATGCATGAATAGTGGAGTGTTCTTTTCGGGAGAAGTGCTAATTGACCGTGATTTTATGCAGGGCTAACACTAAGAAAAAAGTAGAACGAATTATTTGAGTACGAACGCTCTTTAAAAAAAATATAGGCAAAGGGAGAGAGGAGAAGTATCGGAGCTAACATTGAGAGAATAGCGTTGAACACGCTCTCACAATTAAGTTTTTCATGGGAGAGGCGTGCGCAATCGGTTATTGAGACCAGAACACTGTCGTTTTCAGATGTGAGCGGTCGGCCGTTAATCTATTTAATGTTGAACATTTCGAGTGTGAAGAAGTAATCCCCCCAACACCACATCAGTCGGTCGTGTTTTTTTAACTCTTTTATTTTGAGAATACGTATACTTGGATCGGTGCTTGAAACTCTTGAATCAAGAATGTCGGAATCAAAAATTCATTCTTGGATCAAGAATTTCGGTCTTGAATCATGAATTTTTATTCTTACCGTACTTCTGAGATCGAACATTCTTGAAGTATGAAATTCTCTAATTTTTCTCTGAGTGTAGTCCTGAAACCAATTTCGTTTCTGGTGCCGATTCTGATACGAGCTGAAATATATATTTATATAGATTTGTCGGGACTGAAATTATCATATGGCAGCCATAAGATATAGTCTTCCGATTTTGACCAAATTTGCAAATCTGTTTAAATGCATATAATACTTAAAAAAAATTTTTAATTTTCTCACTAAGACTTATTTACCGACCCATGGTTCCTATGTGAGCTATAAATTTCAGAATCAGAATATTCAGGTATATGTACGTTGCAAACTTTTGGGAAAAATTATAATATCCTTTCATCTCAAGTTATAAAAATAGAGTGGGCGATATTCTGTACACGTTACTCAGTACTTTATATTCACTACACGCAACTCAGTACCCGATACTCTGTACTTGATACTAAGTATTCGGTACTAACTACTCAGAACTCGATAATCGGTACTCAGTACTCGATTTTCTAAACACAATGCTCTGTACGCAATAATCAGAACTCGATGCTAGTACTCAGTACTTGATGCTCAGCACTCGATGCTCAGCACTCGATACTCAGAACTCGTTATTCAGTACTCCATACTTAGTACTCGATACAGTACTCAATTCGCAGTGTTCAATACTCAGAACTCGGTACTCAGTACTCGATAATCAGAACTCAACACTAAGCACTCGATACACAATACTTAGAACTCGATACTCAGAACTCGATAATCAGTAAGTACTCAGAATATATACACACTCTATATATATCCTGCTACTGTACTAGACAAAGTCGTTCCCAAAAGAATCGGTCGAACATGGAGCTTAAGTTTAAATAAGTTTATTTGATCTGAAATTTCCAGTATAAATCGTTCTTTATTGTACTTCAAACAAGTACAAAGGCTAAGAAGAAGACTAATCCTCATTTTAAGTACGGATTCTTCACTGAGAGAAAAATCAATGAATTTCTATCCTGAATCAAGAATTTTCAGTTTCAAAACTTAAATAAGTTAGGGCATTCTTGATTAAAGTGTGAAATTTTAGATTCAAAAGCGATTTTAAATCCCTAAATTTTTGATTTTTAAAACGTTTTCGGGAATTTTTAAGAACTTTTAGAGCTTAACACATGCATGATAAAGATTAAATTAATCACTTTATGTCCTTAGTTTAAAAACGAATAATGCATATTTACATATTGCATATGCAGTTAATAAAGAACTTTGATACAAATATAAGAACCAAACATACTTAATTTAAGCCTTTAAAATTCTAAAATAAATTGGCACTTAACTCTATCCTTTTCCGCTCTTAAATCAATCCTGATTTACTCTAAAATCTATTTCGAGTTGATTTGAATCTGGAATTTCGTACTTAAATCAAGGATTTCCTGGCTTATTGAAGTTTTGAAACGGAAATTGTTGATTCAAAATAAAAAATTTCATTGGAACTCGATTGGGCTTAAGACCTAATCCGATAATTCCTGAAAAAGACAAAAAAAGGTCAGTTTGATGTAATTTATTTACTTATTAAATCTTGCATCAGGATTAAAATAGCGAGTTCGGAACTTAACCAGGGTGGGCCAAATAGAGAAGATAGAAAAATGAGCGTGAGTTGATGAGTTGATGAGCACGAAAAACTACAGCCAGTTAACTTGCTTTTCTGTGCTCACCGAATCACACAGTTATAAGTTGGGCTCGCGTCTGTGTGAAAAACACGAGTCACTTTGGCTACAGGTGGCTATGGACTGGCAGGCCCTGAACTAAAGAGAACAGAAACTCAGCCATTAGACATTTCAAAGTATATATATTTTTAATATGAAAACCAAACAACCGCAAAAGTTACTATTGAAATTAATACTAAACACTGGCAATTTCTGGTCCAACTTTAAAATTAATTAATTTAGCTCAAAATGTTGACTTTTAACACACACACAGTCTTGCCTAAATATGTACATAAAGGCGCTTGCAAAGCTTTCCATTAAATATCATTTACACAATTTTGTCGTCGCGACGACAGGTTCGCAGGCAGTCAGCGGCAAATGTTGCCAAAAGTGAAAATTTTCCATGGCACAATAGTACCTTTTAATTAACAACAATAACCAATGCCGCGCCTCCGGTCCACCGCCCGCCCCTTGGGGCAGTGGTTCGTGGAATAAAACCAGAGACACACGCGGGGCGCGTTCGCAATAAATAAAATTTTAAAGGTACCGTGCCTATTGTTCGCTTGGCACTTAATTACAATTTTCCGCGCTGGCATTTTCCTCGGCTGGCATTTAAATCATGTCTTTGCTGCCTCTATTGATTATGTTTCTGCACTGTCTCCCTCCCTCTCTCTCTCTCTTTCAGGTGAGCAATAAATTCCTGGATGCCTATAAGGTGGGCGTTATTTATTGGCCCTGCGTGCAAACGGTGAACTTTGCCTTTGTACCGGCCAGGAATCAGGTTGTATTCACCTCATTCTTCAGTATGTGCTGGACCACATTTCTGGCCTATGTGAAATTTCTGTCATTGCATCCCCCAGTTGATGTTGATCATCATGCGGTGGATATACACTTTTTGGAAATGTAAAATGTATTAATTGAACGAGTTATGATTAAATGTTAGTAATATTAACTAAAGCAGCTAATGACATTCTTTTTTATTTGGTGGCAATAAAATATACATGCACAGACATCTGTGGTGTGGCTGTTAAATGTGCTATGATACGATGTTTTATTGCTCATTTTAATGACCTTAAATTGAATTGTTAGATGGAAAACACTAAACAAAAAACACGCCTCACTGACAACATATTTCTGTTTAAACGTCTCGTATTAAAAAAACTAATTAACGACATGTTCATTAAATTTTTGTCTGTTTGTAATTTAGGAAAAAAAATGTGTATTTTGTTTTATGGGGCTCAAGGGAATTAAAATAAATTCGAGAGGGACCAGATTAACTTTAAGAGTGTTGAGGATTGTATATGCTATCATTCTTATGTAAGTAGCAAATCATCAACTGTCTTGAAAACCAATTAGCTAGTTCTTCTCTGGCAGTGAGCATCGTGAGAAAATATTGTCTTTGTCTTTGTCAATTTAATTTTCTTATTTCTTCCTTGACTTTTTGGAAGTACTAAAACAATCGATACGATAATTCACACACCTATTCACACTGGGCCCAGCTTCGACAATGAGCTGGGGAAACCTGCAGCATGCGTTCACACCAAATCCGCAGCTTCAAAATCAGATGTCAGCAACTACTACTTAGACTGGTTGAAAAAGCATCGCCAAAATTTAAATAAGTTGGCCGCTAATATTGTCAAGTGTCATATAGGCATAACAGAAATGAAAATGAATTGAAATTATATCAACAATAAAACTAAGTCAAGATAAACTAAAAAATTAAAATTCCCAACCTAAGACTAATCTGTCAAATGACGTCACAGACTCACAAAGTTATGCGCATGCGAAATGGAGCAAGTGTTTGCACTACCTTGTATTCATGGTGTAATAGCAAATCAAATATGTGTAAATATTTAGAAAATGTAGCCTTCTTTGATGATATAGAACAGGTTCTATTGGTTCAGAGTTTCTCTTTAGATAAGTTTGACAACCTAAAATTTAGAGACATATGACAAGTGTAAAGGCAGCTTAACACTATCGTCAGAGAGTTTCTTAGGAGGTATATAGCACGTGTAAAGGCAGCTTAAGCTAACTTTGTTTTTCGGAGCTCCAGTTCGCGTGTTTGAACCAAAATTTACCAATAGTTCATGTTCGAAAATTTTAGGTTCGTGGTTTTGATTCGATTCTCTGTTTGGCTCACATTTTTCCCAATTTAAATAGAAAACCAGTTAATTTGAATAACATAATACTCATGGGCTTTAGCGACCTGTTTTAATATTACTCATAGGGTTTGTTGAGCCGGCTCAATGTCGACGGCTAATTATAATTCAAAATAATCAACACAAATCAAAGATTTAATACAGCAATGGTTTGTCTGTACAGTTCTCTTTCAAAGGGATCCCGGTCCTCTCATCAGCAGACTTTGTTGCTGTCACACTTCAACACAATTTGCCAATCCATTTTTTATTAAATGACCTCGGATTATAAGGAACGCTGCAACTAGCGATCATTCGTATAATTTCCACGGCGGGTTAAGAGCTCCGCTTTTAGGACAGCCGAAAGTTGTGCAATGTGTTGGCAGGTGTAACCAAATCTTATTAATCCTTGTTAATAAATGACGACTGCCAGCTGCTGTGTAAGATCGTCCAAGTGGTCAATTTGGCGTAGATATCTTTTTGACAGGGGGGATGAAGTCAAAATTTGAGAAATTTTTGGGATTTGATAGTAGTAGTCCAGTATAACGGACTTCTCACAGAAAATTTTAAAATTATTTAGAATTTTCATACCTTTTTTCATACGGGCGGGGGTCATGCAAGGTTTCTTTTAAGACGAATTTTGAAATATGCAGGATTTGAACTAAAAATATTTATATACTTTTCGTCAAATGTCAAATAAATAATGAAACAGCAAATTTTTAAACGGCTTACCTTAAGAATTTAAGGCATTTGCCTCCATGGGAATAAGAGTATTTATCCTCAATCCGCACAAACAATTAACATTGAACTTGGAAATGGTAAAGATAATTAAGTTCCAGCATTTTAAAAAATTTGTTTGAAAAGAAACCATGGATGACCCTGCGTTTTTTTGCATAGAATTCTTCACATTTCGCGACGTATCTAAGAAAATGTAGGCCGGTACACTAGACTATTACCTTGGTTTCTTACTGATTTAATTATTTCTTTTACAAAATGTAGTCAAGTTTTTTAGATTTTTTGCTCAGTATATCTACGACTTTGTCCACTGTAATTCCGATTTTCAAACTCAATACCAAATTCTTAAATCTAATTCAAATTCTGAACTCTATTCACAATTTGTTCTTGAAAATATGCCTCTGTATTAAATCAAATAAGACCGAACAAATCTAAAGGAAATGAATTAACCAAAGACGAAGATGGTATTACCAAAGACTCTTAGTGCTGCTGCTCTCGCAATGCATACAGCAAACTACACGAACTACATGTCATTTGCACACTGAAGACGTGAAACTAAGCAGAGAGCACTGCAGAGAGCCACCATACGACAGACAGACGTTGACGACCGAACTCAAACCACCGAAGTCGGCCGAACAAAAATACACACGCACAGCATACTTATGTAAAACCGAAAATCCACATCGAAAATCCACGCAAAAAATTTTGGCTGACTTTCACTTGTATTGCAGTTACGCATCTTTTTGTTCTAAAGTCTTTGGTTTTACTGTAGGTCAGAAATCTACCCTCACTCGATAACCAGGAGGGAATATTAAGAAAAGATTCGACTTAAAATAATTTGCATTTTCCGTTGCTAACTTTTTGGAGCTAGCATTGTAAGTCTATTTGTGCTCAATTCAAGATATTTTGTACTTGAATTCTTTAATATTTTGGCTTGCTGTAAGTACGAAAAACTCTTAATTCCAAAACGTTTGTTCTCATTTTAATAACATGAACATTGTTTTTTTTTGATTCTAGAACACTTTCAAGAACAAATTATACTTGAAATTTTAAGCTCAGTTTTTTTTTCAGAGTGCAGCCAACATTATAATATCCTTTGCAAGGGCTTATCAAGTTTGCTTGAGAGGTTGTTGTGGCACATCTTATATGATACCTCTCTCCCGAATTAAAAGTGTAGCTCAAAATAGTTGTTGTTCTTCTTCACAAATATGTAAAACATTAATAAATTTAGTAATACAGTGAGCCATATTTAGCATTAAATTGACTACCGTTGACCTGAAATCAGAATTAATATGTCTTTTTTTTGGTCTTCATTAAATTGCAAACGTAAACCAAATTGAATACATCCATGTATCTATATCTCTTTGAAATGACAGTAGAAGTGGATGGGGATTTGGTTTGGAATTTGAGTGCTCAAAGTCCATGCGGCGTCTGCGTGCTAAATGCGAGAGCTGAATGCATAAATAATGCCGATTTAGATTATTCTGGAAAAGAAAAAAAAAACGACAACACAGCAGCAGAAACATCAGCATAGGAGTTGGGCCTGCATTTGGATTTGGACAAAAATGCTACAAAAACCGCAATGTAGACGGCGATGACGAGGCCATAATCAGGCAAATTAATATGGAAATTTATGCAGAGAGAAAAACGAAACCGCAAACGCATGTGGGCTTTGGCTCGGTGTTATCAGCATTGGAAAACGTGGCGCACTTCCTGAACGGGGTGGGGTGAGTGGCGGACGTGGGTTGAAACCTCTCGAATATCGTCAAGCTGTGAAATAAAACAAAAAGCAAAAACAAAACAATTCAAACAAAAGTTTCATTAAATTTGCTCAGCCCTCGCCAAAGTCGACTGGCCGGGCAATTTCCTATCCACTGAGCGCCCATTTCTCAGTGTCTGTCTGAGTCTGCTGCTGCGCTGCTACGCTGCTGCTTTTATAGCGCATTAATTTCGAAAGTAGCGCTACGTGTGCCAAAAATCATTAGCAACGGAATTACGCTCAATGAAATGCAGTCGACGTCGTCGACAACAAACAAAAAAAAGGGGGAAAGATGCGATAATAAAGCGTGGCCAGGCCGATGCCGATGCCGGGACAGGGAACACGTTAACGGAACTGGGTATGGGGAGGAACACCCGCCCGGCAGCCGTCCGTGTTGCTGCTGCTGCTTATAAATTTACCCTAACGACAAGTTAAATGCTCGATATCAAACCAAGGGTTCTGCCGGAAAAGGAAAATTGATAACAATGTCGCAAGTTTTGTGGGTAAAGTCAAGTTCCATGTACGTTATATGTAGGTCTACCCCTCTTTCTGACTTTGAATTAGTTCTAAAGAATCTGTAAATAGGTAGCGGTAGCTACTTTAAGTTTTGTCCTTAAGTCAGTGGAATCAAAAGCAGTTTGTCCATTTCTTAGTTTTATAGGACTTTGTCATTCACATTATTCTCAAGGGTCGTTTCCAGAAGACATGTATGGTCACACTTGATTAATCATTCTGTTCATTAACTTGCTCTGACTTGAAAATGTAAAATTGGCTACATACCAGCTCTCAGAAGAGCGCCATAAGCCGAGCTTCTCTCAATCTCTTGGCGTGTGTGCTTAAAATTTATCGCACAAAAGAAAGGGACCTGCAGTTTAACGCCGAATCCGAACGGCAAAGTTCGAGAAACTTTTTCATGGCTAGTTACTTCACGACTGTTGCCAATAGCTGGTAAAGGTGACCGGGTGTGTAAAAGCTATTTTTCTGAAGAAAGAAGAAAACTTTTTTATTAGATGGTCCGAGGCGGGTCCACACCAGCAGCCACACACGCTACTGGTGCGCCACACCCGGCGATTTGCTCCAGCTTGCGACTGGAAAACTGTTTGCTCGCTTGGCCCAAGCCTCGACATACGTTCGGCTCGTGTCGATGTGAATTAGTGAGATGTGCGCGGCCCTTGCGAGTCATATACAAACTTTGAAAGGAACAGAGTTTACATTCGGTCTTGACCGACTTTTTAATTTGCTTTCCAGTGTTAGCTTGGCAATTGATCATCTAGAGCTGCGGTGGGCACGAAATTTACGTTTGGGAGTAGTCCAACAATAACAGACATCACAACCCTAATCAGCTAGTCTCTGTCGTGCACTCTGCTTTTGCTACGGCGTCTGGATTTTGTTGTTTTAACAGTGAGTTAAAGCGAAGCGAGAGCAATTGCATCTTGCTGCGCCGACTGCTTGTGAGGGTCGGCGCCTCAAAGCGCGTGATTGACTACTGTCTTATAGTTCCGAATATTTTTCCAGTTCGTCTTGCAATATGGTTCAATTGGGTACCTAGGCTTGTGGCTTGCTCAGCATATGTAATTTCAGTGTTGTTGACTACGACCCTTAAAAGCTCACTTAGATTCAATGTCTTTTTGTACATTAGCAAGCAAGTTGACTTAGTTGGGTTTAGTTCTTTACCATTAAAATTACATTTGGGCAACCATTGAGAATGTCTTTGATTTGATTTGTGGACTTTGGAATTATTTCAAAATAGCCGCTAAGCAAATGTATCGGTAAGTATTCTGGCATTAAGGTATTTTAAGACACAGACGATGGTCACAATATATATTGAACTAGATCGCATTCCCCGTCCAAACCGGGTGAGCTTACATTAACATATTTTATTTCAGGTATGGAAGCCGGTGCTGAACTGAACCGAAGCCAAACTATAACAAACACCCAATAAGTTCCTGCAAAACTGAAAAATTTGTATACCCTTGCAGAGGGTATATTAAAATTGTCCAGAATTTGTAATGCAGAGGAGTCATCTCCGACCACATTAAGTATATATATTCTTGATCAGCATGACAAGCTGAGTTGATATAGCCATGTATGTCTGTCCGTCCGTCTGTTTCTATGCCATCTCCTCCGTCAGTTTCAAAGCTATCGTGAACAAACTTTGCACGAAGTCTTTAGGTACAAATACGCTGCACATTTACATTTGTCGGAACCGGCCGGATCGGATGACTATAGCATATAGCTGTCATAAAAACTACTGGACGAAAAAGTAGTTTTAGTTCAAAAAATTTTTGTTTCCTTAAAGCCAACTTCCCCAAACCTCGTATTTATTAGTTTTCTATGCTTTCACATAATTCCACCAAATTTTATTAAAATCTGACAACTATATAGTATAGCTGCCAAACAAAAGATAGTTCAGAAAACAACTCTTAGTAGGAAAAACTTAGTTTTCAATGCTATCGTTCCCAAACTTGTTTTTGCTCAATATTATATGTTACCACACAATTCTGCCTAGTATGATCCAAATCGGATGACTATAGACGATGGCTGCCATAGGAACGATCAGTTGAAAGTATTTCTAGTGAGATAAACTTTTTTGTTTTCAATGTTAGCGTCTTTTTATACCTTTGTAGAGGGTATATTAAAATTGTCCAGATGTTTGTAACGCATAGAAGGAGTCATGTCCGACCACATTAAGTAAATATATTCTTGATCAGCATGACGAGCTGAGTTGATACAGCCATGTCCGTCTGTTTCTATGCTATCTCCTCCGTCAGTTTTAAAGCTATCTTAACCAAACTTTGCACGAAGCTTTTTGGTACAAATACGCTGCACATTTGTCGGAATCGGCCAGATTCGATGACTATATCATATAGCTGGCATAGGAACCATCGGTCGAAAAAGTAGTTTTAGTGAAAAAAACTTTTTTGTCTTCAACGCAAACGTCCCCAATCCTCGTATTTCTAAGTTTTCTATGCTTTTACATAGTTCCACCAAGTTTTATGAAAATCAGCCAACTATATAGTATAGCTACCATACAAAAGATAAGTCTGGGAAAAAGTCTAAGTAGTAAAAACTTTTTTGTTTTCATTGCTTTACTCCCAAACTTGTCACTAATCAATATTATATGCTACTGCAAAATTCTATCAAGTTTGATCCAAATCGGATGACTATTGGAACTGTCGAAAAAGTAGTTCTAGTGAGAAAAACTTTTTTGTTTTCAATGGTAGCGTCTTTATACCTTCCACTTGTGAATATAATCAGTTTCCACACAATTTTGTGGAGTTCAGTCAACATCGGATGAACACATCGTATAGCTGCCATATAACAAACTGGGAAGCAAATGCTCAAAGGTTTGGCGCCTTCAAGCTACAAGGGTATATAAACTTCAGTCGAGCCGAAGTTAGCTTTCCTCTATTTTTATATTTCAGTTATGAATATTATCGGTTCCCTCACAGATTTGGGGATATTGGTCAAATTCGGATGAAAATATCGTATAGCTACCAAATAAAAAACAATCTGTTGCTGAGTTTGGGAAATAACTGAGCTAAGAATGTTCGACGAAAATCATTTAAAACCTTAAGTTATATAAATTATACAAGCTGCAAGGGTAGATAAACTTCGGTCGAGCCAAAGATAGCTTTCCTCTATTTTTATTGTTAAAATTAGAGGGTGGAGTAGAACTTACATTTTCCGAATTTCTTTTTAGAACAAAATATCAACATAAATTGAACTACTCTATAAGACGGGGTTTACACGATGAAGCAAACTTCATGAAGTCTTCTCAGTAGTTGAGTGACACAAGTGCGAGTCTATATATAAGGTTGTCAAAAAAGTTTTGCGGTATTTCCGCAAGCTTGTCTTTGCAAGCGCGTAGTTCTAGTTCAGAGATGGGCGCGTCGCGACTTTCCAATGCACACGAGGCAGCGTGTGCATAGGACCTCTGCCGCGGCCGACTGCACAAAATCACACGTACGCTATAAGCATTGAAAGCTATTTATAGAACACCAATGCGGCGCATGCAAATTGTGCTTGTATGCGTGTGAAAAGTGTGACGAAATGTGTGCATGCCCATCTCTGTTCTAGTTGTATTCGTCGCATCGGTTCACGCTAGAGCTTTTTGGAAAGCTCTTTTCACGCGCTAACACGTGTTTGATTTATTGTTGTTTGTTTTTAGTCGTTCGTGAGTTATAGCGTCGCAAACATGGAGCAAAATAAAGAGAAAATACGGCATATTTTACAGTACTACTACGATAAAGGCAAAAATGCACCTCATGCTGCCAATAAAATTTGTGCAGTTTATGGACCCGATACAGTTTCCATTTCCACCGCACAACGATGGTTTCAACGTTTTCGTTCTGGTGCAGAGGTGATCGAAGATGCGCCACGGTCCGGAAGGCCTGTTGTCGAAAATTGCGATAAAATCGCTGAATTGATCGAAAGAGACCGGCATAGTAGCAGCCGTAGCATCGGCCAAGAGCTGGGCATGAGTCATCAAACCGTTATAAACCATTTGAAGAAGCTTGGATTCAAAAAGAAGCTCGATGTATGGGTGCATGCGAATCGCTTCTGAATCGCAACAAAATCGAACCGTTTTTGAAGCGGATGGTGACTGGCGATGAAAAGTGGGTCACGGATCAGACGGTGGCCAAGCCTGGATTGACGGCCAGGAAGGTTCTTCTATGTGTTTGGTGCGATTGGCAGGGAATCATCCACTATGAGCTGCTCCCCTATGGCCAAACGCTCAATTCGGACCTGTACTGCCAACAACTGGACCGCTTGAATGCAGCACTCATGCAGAAGAGGCCATCTTTTGATCAACAGAGGCCGAATTGTCTTCCATCAGGACAACGCCAGGCCACACACATCTTTGGTGACGCGCCAGAAGCTCCGGGAGCTCGGATGGGAGGTTCTTTTGCATCCACCGTATAGTCCGGATCTCGCACCAAGTGATTACCACCTATTTCTGTCCATGGCGAACGAGCTTGGTAGTCGGAAGTTGGCCACAAGAGAGTCCTGCGAAAATTGGCTCTCCGAGTTTTTTGCCAATAGGGAAGCGAGCTTCTATAAGAGGGGCATTATGAAGTTGGCATCTCGTTGGGAACTCGTCATCGAACAAAACGGCGCATATTTGACTTAAATCGCATTATTATAACCAATTTTATGAACAATTGAAAATTCAATAAAAATACCGCAAGACTTTTTTGACAACCTATTATTTTACTCAACAAATCTAGTAGAATTACCTTGATTTTTAAGCCAACTATGAAAACTATATGAAGTTGTCTTCATCGTGTGAATCCCGACTAAGTTTTAATATCAAGTGTTAGGCTGTGGATAGATGATAATACATTCAATTACCATATCTTTATAATAGATAAAATGCTGGCTACGCAGTTTGCTATCATAATAAAATACTGGCTGTTGGCACGTGCCATAACAATACAGTTGGGCACTAAATCTCTAAATGCGGCAGTGGCCTGATGGGACGAAAGCATCCGCTGAAACCAAAAGTCGTGGGTACGACTCATGGCCAGGCCCAGGTGAGGATAATTCTAATTGTAAAAATTAAATTGTATTTTTACATTTTTATACTCTGTACCGAAGGTACATAGAGTATATTAAGTTTGTGCAAAAGTATGTAACAGGGAGAAGGAATCGTTTCCGACCCTATAAAGTATATATATTCTTGATCAGCATCAACAGCCGAGTCGATATAGCCATGTCCGTCTGTCCGTCCGTCCGTCTGTCCGTCCGTCCGTCCGTCTGTCCGTCCGTCCGTATGAACGAAGAGATCTCAGAGATGGTAAGAGATAGAGGTTTGACATGTATGGGACATATATTTCTTATACTTGCAGGCAGATTAAGTTTATTTTCAATTTTTGCCACGCCCCCTCCCGCCCCCGCAATATGGAAAAAACTTCATATCTCCTACAGTTTTGGAGATAGATCGTTCGTACCTTCTAGAGATACCTTGTAAACAAAATTATTTATCGATTTGCTGAAGGAATGATAAAGATCGGATGAACGATACTCAAGTTATGGGCAAAAAACGGCCACTTAACACCACCCACCCCCCTACCAATAACCACAGCAACATACCCCTAACCGTTCAACACAGGCAATCTTAGTGCGAGAGAGAAAGAGAGAGAGAGAGAGAGAGAAACTTAGAGAGCGCACCGCGTTGTGCGCGGGGTGTTAACTGGCCGTTTGACTCCTGAGCAAATGCGAGTGTAAGGGTACAGAGTATGTTATAGTCGGGCTTGACCGACTTTCTTTCTTGTTTTTTACTTGAAATTTTTATGGGATGTTTTTAACACATAATTTAATATTAAACATAAATAAAAATTTTTTAAAGTTATAGAGGGGACAGAGTTTAGGTACAAGTTTGTTTAGACCGGCCATATTTAGCAAACACGGCGTTTCCTACACCAAGACGCTATAATTCTGTCCTTTTTTGGCAGTGGTTGTTACATTACTGTGGTAAGTATTGTATTTGCATTCTATTATTAGATTTTGTCATTTAATCTCTATTTCAGATCTAGCAAATTGTTAAATGGAAACTCATATCGATTTTTTTGAGCATCCATAGCTAATTAACAAATAATTTAGTGTGAATTGATAATGATACCAAATAGTTATCTCTAGTTACACACTTGCTACGATAAACGCACGCATAGTATTGTTTTAGGGTTTTTGTCGTTGCTCTATATTTCATTTGAGTATTAGGCACAGTTTACTGATTAAACTTATCAGTCGTGAATAAATCGTTAACTGATAATAAGCTTAACCAATTTGCTAAATGAAATTAACAGCTAACACAGCTCACTATACCCAATCAGTATCCGTAGATAACTCGACACGCCATGTTCAAGTCCAAGTCCTTTGATCTGGTCAATGAGGAAAAGACACAACAGCCGGAACGGTTATATCAGCCGCGTAGAGTCAAATGGATGAAGTATATAGTACTACCGCTTGGTTTTGGATTTATACTGTTGTTGATACTCGTCAATGTGGACTTTTCGTGTGACAATACAATAACATCAAGAGTGATATCGAGTGAACTAGGGGCTATATATGCTCAAAAACCTTGTGATGAGGGGTCCCGGACAGAACTATATATAGAAAACTACGAGTTTATAAGCCGGGACTGTTTTGCGGGCGAATTTCGACTACAGAGCTTGGTCATAGTCAATTCCAATTTGATTTATTTAGAGGAAGGCTTCTTTAAGCATGAGAGCTTGAAAAATGTACAAAATCTGAAACTATGGAATACACAAATACAACCGCTAACGGCGTCAACTTTTCGAGGTCTTCAAAAAGTAGAAACCTTTATTTTGAAGAGCCTTAACGGTTTGCTCAAAAGTGAAGGGTTCCTGGTGCCACTAGCAAAAACTTTAATTACAGTAAGCCTCCATTTAAAAACTGACCAGAATATAGTTTATACACCCAAAGACTTTTTTGGAACCTGCAGTTATGCTAAGCTTAAGATTTTGGACTTGAGTGGTACTCATTTAGGTGAAAATCTTATTACTGATAGTTTCCAACAAATGCCTAAACTGGAAATACTAAGTCTTGCCGAGTGTGGACTTAATAGCATAGACCTAAAGTCGTTAAGTGGAAACTTCGGTACATTACGTTATTTAGATCTAAGTGGAAATGCTTTAAGCACACTGAGTGAAAATTTTATGAGAGCTGTACTAATGCATGACATAAGCTTAGAGCCATTTAAAAAATCTGTAGATGCTGAAACAGAGTCGAAGGCTTTCTATGCACCGGTTGTGAGAACAAGTACAAAGGCTACAACAGAGTCAACCACAATTATTGAGGAATCAACCTCAGATATTATATCAGAAACCAGTCTTGAAACATCGACGGTCTTTATCACTGGTAGCACCACCTTTAAAACGACCACAAGCACACGGAAAACCACCATCGCAACCACTGAATGCCCTGATGACGCCACATTTTGTCCCAAAACAATTTGCACAAATAGCACTGGACATAAAAATGAACATGTCATACCCTACAATGTTATTCTTCAATTTGAAAATCTCCATAATCGAGCTGTGAGGGTAACTCTCACATATCTAAATACTGTCTACTCGCAACTGGCCTATTTTACCCAAACTAAAACAATCGATATCAAAACGCTGGACTACACTATTGAAAGAACTTTGGAAATTGATAACTTGGAATGTGCCACTGATTACATATTTTGTCTAATGATCCAGCCGAATACAACTTCTCCCTACAACTGCCGTTCACATCGAACCTTAAATTGTGCCCAAATTGAAGCTCTAACCTGGTTTGAGGAATACAACGTGCTGATCATTAGTCTAGGTACTTTGGGCATATTGATTTGCTTGTGCCTGGGCTTATGTACGGTTTATGGAGTATTGCGTCTTCAGCCAAAGTGGCTGCGAGGCAGTAAACGCCTAATAAGACCACTACGCGATTCTCAAACCATGTTCCTGTTGCCCAAGGCTAGCATACAAGCTCAAAACGCATTAACTGGGTGAGTTAATGTCTAAAAATATTTATATTTTATATTTTTTACAATTATTCCACACAGCTCTTCAAATTCCAAGCTGAATGATTACGACTATGTGGCCTACTGTCGACAGCTGAAAGAAGTAAAGACGAAAGTTTATCAACCCGATGCAAATAAGTGCAATGAACCGCCCAAGGAACGGGCCCCATCCATACCACCATCTGTGTCATCTAATGAAGTGGAGCAACCTCAAGAAGTTAACACTAAGAGGAATAATTATTTATATGAAACATTTGAGTTATATGAGGAATTGGTCTAAGAAAGTTGATGTGTTCTGTCGCTCTTCAAGTAAAAAATGTTTGCATTAAATGAAAGGTTTCATTTCAAGTACTCCTAGCCAGAAGTTTCAAAAATTATGAAAAAGCGGCGCTTCTCGAACGCTTAGCTTGCAAAAGTGCAAGCATTCTTAATATAGGTGCCCAGGTGTAATCCGCCAGCCGCGCATTCGTTTTTGTTTTACGCAAAGCATTAGCTGGCGCGTAAACGCGCGACGCGCACCATAAGAGCACCATAAGACTACATAGACCAACAACAAATTCATATGCGTTCTCTCCTCTCTTTCTTTTCGAGCAAAGGTTTTGTTGTTGCCGGCGCGTTGGCTCCTCACGCAAAACATCTGGAGCAACAAGAACTGGAAATGTATTCTCTCTCTTTTAGTTCTCTCCGAGCGAAGGCTTTGTTGTTGGCTATGTGCGCATCAGACTGCAGTAGCACCCACATACACAAGCGAAAATCAGGTTTCTCTTTCTATTTCTTGTGGTTGTTTTTGCTTAAATATATTTTTTTTCCTTTGTATTGGTGGTCCACGCGGGCGTAGACTCATTCTGGGTACCCTTGATTTAGATATATTCCAAATCATATGCTTATAATAGTGTACCTATGAAATGTCCAACGATTGCTCCACCTGGTTCTCCTACTTAACAGCTAAAAATGAATTTTTCGTCGTTTTTTATCTATTCTATTTTGAAACTATTCAACAACGCAGTTCTTTTAAATTGTGTGTGCAGAATGAAACGTTGAAAATGTTGCAGAAGGGGTTCGCTGAGCAAGCTCTGTCGAAAACAAGAGTTGATAATTGGTACAAAATGTTCGAAGAGGTTGCGTTGAAGCGTTGAAGACGAGGCACGCCCAGGACGACCATCAACATTAACTGATCAGACAAACGTCGACAAAATCAAAGAGTCCTTACTGACGAGACCTTACTGACCTTGTTGGAATATCGGAAGAATCAGTGCAAACGGATTGGTGGAGTGACAATTCTTGGTTTTTGCATCCGTAATGCACCATCTTACACTGCACTTGTGATTCGTGATCATTTTGTCAAAAAATCGACCCATATCTTTCCGCAACCACTATATTCGCCTGACTTCTGGCTATTGGCTAAACTCAAGAGACCTTTCCATCCGGAGGGAACTACTTTTGGGGGGAAGAAATGAGTTTAACGGGACTGTTTTTGAACATTTCGTGACTGTTTTTGATTTTGTTCATAACATTTCTAAAACAAAACACGCACAACACCACAAAAGAGGCAGGTTGATCGTAAAGCTATTTCATGAATTTTCCCCATTCAATCATCAGTGATCTTTGCCCATTGTCAATGAGCTGGCAGAGGCAGAATTGCTATGACCGCTTGGGAATCTCAAAGACAGGCTTGTAACAAAATCCGAAAAAGCAGCAATCTCCAAGTCAAAGAAGCTTTGTGTGTGTGCATGCCCCGTATTATTTGGTTTAAAATCAAATCGCGGTATTTTTTGCCCACAGTAGTATTAACTTATTTAGGAAAATTTGTTTGTTTGAATGTGAGAGATGATGAACCTATTCAAGCGAGGGGCAGTGTATATTTTGCTTAGATATATGGCCATATCGCATGTTTTTGTGGTGTAGTATCCAAAGTTGTAAATGTTTAAAGTCGGCTGTGGAGGGTTTCAATGTTCGTAATTCAATTCTAATTAATCCTTCAAATAGTTTCAACAAAATATTAACAATAACCGTAATGTAACATAATAACAAAAAATCAACACAAACTAACATAAAAATGTGGTGTCCTATTGTATAAAGGCGTCCTCTGGAATCTCTCCATTTCGATATAGATTTACGAAAGCCCAAAAAGCTTTTGCATAATTCCAGTCATTATCCTGAAGGTCACGTCGACTCCACTTCAAATTTAAGCCCGTCTCTTTGGACAATTGGACTATCAAGTGTAGAGGTTCATAGTTGGGGGTGACTAACTTGTTCCGTGGGGTGACAACCACACCGTTTAATATCTCCAGTCCCGGCCACATGTTTAGAATATAGTCTTCATAGTTGGACTTCAACAGGTTACGTCTGACATTCAACTCGGTTAAGGGTAAATGTTGAAACACCTTTAATTTATCAACATCCTCCAAATCATTGTTTTCCAGTGAAATGCTGCGAAGGTGGACAAGTTTTCTTTCCACCTGGTAAAAGGCATTAAGCTGGCTTAAATAGTTTCTGTCTAGTTGTAGATGAACCAGTTCCGGCATATTCTCTTGCATTATATGAATAGCAACTCTCAAGCACTCGCTTTGTTTCAGAGCAAAGAAATCATATCGCCAGGCGTTATCCATGTGAAAGAGAGTTAGATCGAGACTACGCTCCTGGCGATTGTAGCGTGACATCAGAACTTTGCGTAAAGGACGCACAAGGTTACTGGCGCGTATTGAAGGCATACGATCGTTAATCTTGATCCGCAAATAAGATGAACGTAGTGTACGTCGCTGCAATTCGTTGGCCACCTTATAGCTATTCACATAGAAGGTAAACATGGCCCTGGCATCATCGGCTGCATCTGATTCACCGCCAGAATGAAGATAGCGCGGCACTAGCTTTACAGGAAACAGCATACAACGGATTCGCTTGAGCACTTGGTTAATAGTGTTCTTATGGTTCGAGCAGAAGACCAGCACACGATACCAACCATAAGGGCTGATGGGAATACTAGCACGCGAATCTCTACGTGTGACCCTTGTCTTAGGAGTAGAGTGACAGAGTGGACCGGGACTACCGGGAGAACTACTGCGCTTGTAATCCATTTTCAATTAAATTTTAAAACTTGAAATAAAAATACAATTTAGAGCAAGAGAAACGGAGTTTGAATGAACGGGAATAACAAACAAATGTGACTTTGAAATATAAACTTACTAAGGATGAAAACAATTATCATTAAACTAGATTGCAAATAAGGTTTAATGAGCCACAGTCTGCCCCCTCAAAGTTTAGTCTGTTGACATGCCACATGCACAATAAAATATTTTTGTAAGCACTTTTTATGGCTGACATCTTCTCATACTGTACATATATATTATTTCCAGCATTTTTGCCAATTTATTTGTGCGCCCCCCTCAACCATTTGCCAGTGTTTACTTGGGTGCCCTGCAGGCTGTCGTTGCCATAATTTCCCATGCACATCCCCAACGAGAGAGATTCAGTCAAAGTCCAGCCAAGTCTCGGCCATATGTTACACACATTATGCTTACTTAACAATTAGAGACGCTCTTGTAATTCCAGTAAATTGCTTTGTTCGCTGTTTTTTCCTTCTTCTATTTTTGCGCTTTTGTTTTAATAAGCAAGGGTAGGGGAGAAGTGTCGTAGAGTGGCTTTTGTGCTGGTACTTTGCCGGGCCCTTTGGTCACTGAGCTGTGAATGGTTATGGATGAGCTTTAAAGCTGACAAAAATGCAGTTATAACAAGGACAGAGCGACCTCTTCAAGTGAAACGAAGCGATGGGTAAAGTTCAAAATGGTCTATAAATTAATTCACAATCTTTCACGTTATAGCCAAACCAAAATTCTGTAGTATATCTAAATAAGTACTTAAAAAGTGACCCTTGGCTGACTTAAAAATATTTGATGAAAATGACTTTAGTAAAGTGTTCTGTGAAGCTTTGTGATAGAATGCCACTCAGTGACTAGTTGGAAAAGCGACGGTAAAGTTTGTATAAGAACAAATTTTTTTATCCGGTTGACTTGAAATGCGAAATAATTCGAAACGTATTTTCCCGATTTTGGAAAATCTGATCAAATAACTGTTTTTTATCCGGTTGGCTTAGAACTCGGTTTGTTAGGAAGAAGACGAAATAGATTTACGATTACAATGTTGGAAATCCGTCCGTATAGTGACGGATTGACTTGAATCTCGGTTTGTAAGAATAGTATTCCAAATTATTTGTGACTTCAGTTTCCAGTACGGAAATCACTATTTTTCATCAGAATGATCCCCATGCTCCCCTGGCTACGCCCTTGATAGATACCGCACCACATACAAACTTTTTTATACCCTTGTAGAGGGTATATTAAAATTGTCGAGATGTTTGTAACGCATAGAAGGAAGCATCTCCGACCACATAAAGTATATATATTCTTGATCAGCATGACGAGCTGAGTTGATATAGCCATGTCCGGCTGTCCATCCGTCTGTCCGTCGGTCCGTCTGTTTCTATGCTATCTTCTCCGTCAGTCTTAAAGCTATCTTAACCAAACTTTTCACGAAGTCTTTTGGGACAAATACGCTGCACATTTGACGGAGCTGGCCAAATCGGATGACTATAGCATATAGCTGCCATAGGAACCATCGGCCGAAAATGTTGTTTTAGTGATAAAAACTTTTTTGTCTTCAACGCAAACGTCCACAAACCTCTTATTTATAAACTTTCTATGCTTTCACATAATTCCACCAAGTTTGATAGGACAACTATATAGTATAGCTGGCATAGAAATTGGGTGTAGAAAATGTATATAGGAGGCCTTGTCACAAATGTGTACATTTGGCCGAATGTACATATTTGTGTCTACTAATATATATAAATCATACAAGCTACAAGGGTATAAAAACTTCGGACGAGCCGAAGTTAACTTTCCTCTATTTTTTTTTTTGGGATCCAATGTCAGCTCCCAAGAACAATCGTTTTTTCTTTCACATGCGTCATCTATAATATCTATAAATCTTTGCTATTAATCAATACCCATTTATTAAAACGTATAGCTTAATTTCAATACATATATTCCTCGTAAAGGCAGAGCGAAGCAAAAATCGGGAGCCAATGCCCAAAGAGTATATTAAGTTTGTGCAAAAGTATGTAAAAAGGAGAAGGAATCATTTCCGACCCCTTGTCCGTCTGTCTGTCTGTCCTTCTGTATGAGCGCACAGATCTCAGTGATGGTAATAGATAGAGGTTTGACATGTATGGGGCATATACCCACCTGATCATATTAATAGGTACACACATCAACTCTGACTTTAAGGTAACAGAAAACAGTTTTATTCATTGTTTCAAACTTAAAATTTGTTCTCATTGGTTCTTAAACTATTTGTTTTTAATAAAATAAACTTAATTGTAACATAGAATATATCCTGGCAGGTCTCTATTGGTGTCTCATACCACAGTTTTTGGACACCTTCCCATAATTTTTGTTTATTTGAAAATGAATGCTTTGCCAATTTCTTTTTTAAGTCTCCCCACAAGTTTTCAATGGGTTTAAGGTCGGGGGATTGGCTTGGCCACTTCAGAACGTCAACTTTTTGGTCCTCGAAAAATTTAGATAACAGCCTTGATGTGTGTTTAGGATCATTATCTTGTTGAAATACCCAACGTAATGGCATATTTTCCTCAGCATACGGTACCATAACTGTTTCCAATATGGATTTGTACTCTTTAGCATTCATTTTGTTCGTAGTCTGATAAATTGGACCTACGCCGTACCAGGAGAAGCAACCCCATACCAATATATTGCCACCTCCATGTTTGACTGTTTTTTTTGGAAACCGTGGATGGAATTCCTTTCCATTAGGGCGTCGAACATTCCTTTCACAGTCATTCCCAAACAAATTAATCTTGGTTTCATCGCTCCATAATATTTTTCTCTATTTTTTCTCCCCGGTGCATCCTACCCAGTCTTTGTGGTCCCTTGCAACAGTTTCGGTCATGGTGATATTTTTTTTGCGCATAAGTGGGACTTTTCTGGCAATTCATCCTGGTAGGTTGGCATCTTGTAGTCGTCTTCGGATAGTCGGAGCACTAACTGAATTCCCAATTTCGGCTGCAATAGCATTCGATGACTTAAATGGGTCCTTTTTGCTCAAAGTTACTATGCAGTGGTCAAGGGTTTCTGTTGTTTTTTGTGACCTTCCACGGGTTTCCTGTCTTGGTTTTCTTTCTAATGCATTTTTAACAAAATTATGAGACCTGTTCATTAATTTGGCGATGGCTAGTAAAGATTTGCCTTCTTTTCTCAGACTAAGAACCAATCGAGCTTCTTCTTTAGTACAATGAGAATTTCGACCCATTTTTTCTTGACAACAACAAAAAACCAAAAATTAAAATGTTGTCAACACTAAAAGTATGAAGAAACCATCTATAATTAAAAAATTCCGGTGTGTACCTATTAATATGATCAGGTGTGTACTTCTTATACTTGCAGGCAGATCAAGTTGATTTTCAATTTTTGGCAACCACCGTCTCCAGCCCCCGCTATTTGAAAAAACGTCATATCTACCACAGTTTTGAAGATAGATGTGTCGTTCCTTCTAGAGATAGTTGGTAATTTATTGATTTGCCGAAAAAATGATCAAGATCGGATGAACGATACCCAAGTTATGACCAAAAGTCAGATCCAATCGAAGGTCAGTGGCGCCATCTATTTGTCAGTTTTGAAATGGTCACAGTAGTGGTGCCATATATATGTAAGTTTTGAAAATCAAGTAGTGGCGCCATCTATTAGTAAAGTAATGACCAAAAGAAAGTTCGCTGCCACAACGCAGCAGCAGCGCTGCTACTGCAGGTACAGACAAGTTACAGTCGGGCTTGACCGGCTTTCTTACTTGTTTAGCTTGAGGTTCGGCTTGAATTTAAAAGGGAACCTTTTAAGGAAAATTTGTATTTTATTCGTATTCTTTTGCATTTAGCTCTGGTGAAGAATACTGGACGGTATTCAAGCTTGATGCGAAATTCTGAACTGTTCATGTGCCTTGCAAAAATTTATTTTAATTTATTTTGTGAGGTTTGTTGATTGAATATAACAAAATATTGTTTTAGTGTAGCGTGACTAAAATCAAAGCGGGTTGAGCTACTTTCTATATAAATTGGATTGTTTTGATATCTATCTATCTTTCTTATTTCATTTTGATGACTCAGAGATAGTGAGCATACGGGTATAAAAATTATTCAGTTCATTGGAAGACCCACTCTGGAAAAATAGAAACCCTAAACCAAATTCACAATTCAATAGACTTTCGGACCATACGAAATGGTTCAATCAAATCCATCATCTCTTGTCTCTAGATCATACAAGTATATTCATGGCTGAGCTGTCGTTTGGTATGCCGCACACACACACACACTCAAAGTCTCCATGGCGATTGATATTAATGATTTGCTGCAATGTCATTAAATTATTTTTCCCTTTTTCTTTATGCATGATAACTCAGCGTGAACAACAGCAAATGCTCTCGGCTGTCTACTGATTGCATGGCTCAAAAAGCGGAGGCGTTGCTTTCTACCCTGAAAGGGACTAGCCCTAGCCGAATGGGTTCCCCCCATTGAGTTGAGGCAATGAAATCAAAGTCCCTTTTTGCCCATTTCACTGATAACACAACAGGCGGCGGCAGCAGCTCCTCGTAACGTGGCATTTGTTTAATGGATTAAAAATAATAGGTACAAAAAGAAAGCAGAGGGATGGCTCGATGGTTGCATGGAGAGAAAAAGAGAGAGATAAAAATCGTGCCACGTTTGGGAAAATGTGCGGCGTGTCATAAATTAATTTTTGTAAATTTCTACTGCTCGTCTGATTTGGATGTGGATTCTTAATAATTCCATGTTGCTTTGCCTGATGGACAGACGACCAGGACACAAAGGGATTTTGCTTTATGAAAAGTTGAAAGCCACTTTCATTCAAGTTTTTTTGGGGGTTGGTTTGGGTTTTGGTCTGGGGGCTATTGTGGTTGCCTTGGGCATAAAATAAACATAAAACAAGC
Source organism: Lordiphosa magnipectinata (assembly GCA_037044535.1). Taxonomy (NCBI): domain Eukaryota; kingdom Metazoa; phylum Arthropoda; class Insecta; order Diptera; family Drosophilidae; genus Lordiphosa; species Lordiphosa magnipectinata. The sequence goes on along the minus strand of JBAMBO010002784.1, from coordinate 238,566 downwards.
TTTTAAAAATTATGCAAGAATCATCATGATAAGGCAATTTTCTTAATAAAGCAGAGTAGAAGAAGGGGTTGAGGAGTTGGAGGGCTAATTAGAGCAGGGGTGCATGTCTACATAGCCTATCGTAAAATGCTCCATACCAAAAAAAAATTTGTTCATTATCAATATCAGTTTTTAGGTATCAATATAATACTAGAAATTGTCAAATTGATATTTTGGGTATTAATTTGATCCTTAGCAAATATAAGTTCGGGTTAGATAGAAGGATATGTAATGGTTATCAACTTGACGTCGTTGCTTGCACTTACACGAAACATTTAATTTCATGATCAAGTGGATTCTTAAGATAGCACATATATAACGCCAGCCACAAGGCCGATGCGACTGTTTACCTATTCAGAAAGAGGCTCAAGGGCAAGGTACATACCAGAGGAAAAGAATTTTGTATTTTTTCAAATTAAATATACATAAATGTAAGGTCTTTATGACAAAATGATCAGGTTCATTATGATATCCGCTGGTTAAAATGATCTTTAAGACAATATCATGTTTTAGTATCAATTGGGTACAAAAAAATATCTTTCCAATCCAAAATAATATCATTATTTCGACTTGATATTAAAACTTTTCAAAATTATCCCGAAAATGTTATAATGATATGGCTTTAATATCAAATAGAATTCGAAATTCTGAAAACTTAATGAGACAAATTGCGCATTTAAGCTGAGATAGGTACAGAAAGTGTTCACATAAAAAATTTCAAGAACTACACTCTGCACAAAGGAGGCTTGACGGGTTGACTATATAGCTATTTCGTGAATCATCACTAGAGCCCGGATTTTATGCTAAATAAAATTTTGAACTGGTGGATTAAAATAAATTCTGATTGCACAAAAATTTGATTCATATATAAATAATTAGATTGATGCTTAGTTATTTTTGCATATTTTACATATTTTGCATAGTCAGAGTTTTACCGACATATCAAAGCAGGCTTCGAAAATATAGTTTCCAAATATTCAATTTTCACCTATTGATATACACAGTCATTGTAGGGTGTTAAATTGTTTGGAAAAAAGTGAGCAGAATGACGAAATAACCAAAGAAGTGAAGCGAATAAATTCTTTGGTGCGCGAACTAACGAACGAAACTTTTGTGGTAACAAATGAATGCATTTACTGCAGTGGATGCCAAAAATATAGAGGAAAGTATTCAATATTAAACAACAATTCTGAATTTATAAACCTAAAAAATGATTTCTAAAATATTAGTACGGATCGAAAATCGCAGCTTCTTCAGCACATCGCAACAGAGCTGCCCAATGCTGAAACATCAAATGATGGGAAAACACATTCTATACAGACTTATATCATGGTGTCGATAACTTTACCATTTAGGACCTTAAGCAATGATACATTAAAATCATTTCTTCATAGATATACAGCACAAAACATTCCGGGCGAAAGTACTATACGTAAAAACTAACTGGACCGATGCTTCAACCAATCGCTCAAGACATAAAAACTGACATTGGAAACAGTTCAATTTAGATTACAGTAGACGAAACTACGGACAAAACTGGACGATACATAGCAAATCTTATAGTCGGTAGTTAACAAATAAGATGTGCAAGAACAAAGACAAATCACTCCAATCGGATCTGCTCTTCATCAAAAATTACTTTAAAGCTTTGCCAAAAATAATTTAGAAGCTTGAGAACACATCGAATTCACTTCAAAAGGGAATAGAATTACTGAAAGGTTCCAAATAGTATGGCAATCGAGTTGCGCACTAAGCTGGAACAAGTTTTGAAAAAGAGCCTAGATTTCAAAACTATTAATAAGGTCAATGAAACAATTAATGGGTCATACATAGTTGATGGTGTATCTGTCGATTTTGTTTTAAAGTATAAATATGCTACGCTGACGTCCTGCGATGTTGAGAGAAGTTTTTCGGCATTTAAAATGATTGTCAGACAAGCGCGATGGTTTAACAGTCGAAAACCTAGAACAGTTTAGGGTGCCATGTTGTAAACAAAATTATAAAAACCATTAAAATTAACAAAAATGTTTCATACTTTAACTCGGTTTTCCACTTATATTCGCATCGAAGGAGATGGTGTGGACATGTATTGAATGCAATGTTGTCTAAATAGTCATTCTGCATTCATCCAACCGAATATATTAATCTAGGTGAAAGCACAATCCCGATTTTATATCATGCCTAAGTCCAAAATTTTGAGGTTCTTAAGTGAGTTTAATGAAGAAAAACATAAAATCCGGGGTCTAATCATCACAATTGAATCATCAGCAGCATTGCTACCTCATGCCAGCATTGCTATTGCCGCTTGTGCATCCCAAAGGCAGGCTTATAGCAAAATCCGACATCAGCGACAAACGCCAACTTGCAGAAGCTTTGAGTGTGTGTATCGGCGCTTCTGATGTTAGTGGGGGAAATTCTCTCCCTGCAGTTAACACAGGAGCCAAATTGTTCTAGTTGCCCAAATGCAATCAAACAAGGGTTTTTGTTGTTTTTTAATGAAACTATTTTTGTTTTAGTTTCTATCAACTGCGTTGTGCCGACGCATTTTATCACAATGTGACTATTTTATCAAATTTAGTATTAAAATGATACAAAAAATGACAATTGAAATATTATATTGATAATAGCAAGTATCAATATGATATGCAAAAATTAATACAAAATAGTATCAATCTGATACAAGCTAGTATCAATTTGATATCATCGAAATATAATTTTAATACTTTCAAAAATATCAGCTTGATACTTGAAGTATTAAAGAGAAATTGATATTCAATAGTTTTAAATTGCTAACTAAGTAGTGTAATCGGACTTGGACTTCTTTGAACTCGACTTTAAGGCAAATCGATCAGCACCCGGTTTTTGTTGCATCTCTGAACCTCATCTACTTAAGAACTTTGTTCGTTCTTCAAAAGAAAATGTAGCAATTAAGACAAGAATGCAAAAACAACAAAAAAATACCCATTAATGACAAAAGTACTTGAGAGCAAAGTAAAAAGAAGCTGCTTAAAACTCATAACACACACAATACAACAAACGATGGGCACTTAAAAGATGAAACATAAAACGAAGCCCCAGAAGGCCATAAAAAACACATTGTGCCAAGGCGCACTTAAAAAAAAAAGGGAAGTTCACCTACCGATGAGAGCGACCAAAATACATCGTCTCGTCATATGCCATAAAAATTGCAACAATAAAAATTAAACCACTAAACGCAGTCAAAGCAGTTGACAGTTTTTTTTCAGACTTTTACTTTTAAGTTGGTGGCTTTTGGTAAGGTTCATAAAACCGAACCCCCCGACAGTTGCCCTCATCTGGTGCCCCTTAATGATATTCAATAATAATACATGCACATAAAAACCACTTGCGACTCAGTCGTCAACATTTCAGGCATGCTTCGGCTGCGTCTTTAGAATTTAATGTGCTTATAATGCCGCCTGCTGGCTCTTGAGCAGAAACAGACGCAGAATCCCAGGGCACACACACGCACGTACCGACCCACCCAGTAATTGTGGGCGCACCCCTGACGCATTTCTTTCCCAACGACAAATGATGTCAATTTCAATTCCAATGCCAGGGTAAAAGAATGACTAAAAATGCTCAACGCGTTTTGGTTATTCTATCGAAAATTGAACTTAATTGGTGCGTGAAGTGTGCACTGAGTGGATTTTAGGGCTGCCGGGGCAACAACTATTGCCTACACCCCAACTCATCCACCTGGCCTCATTATAATTTGCCAGTCAACAGAGGGCGGCAATCAAATTGGACTCGCATACACACACACACAAGAGGGCTGATTGTGGAGACGCCAGGGTAATGGGAGTGCAATTTCATAAACGGAAGTAAATTATACAAGATGACGGTTGGAAAAACGTGCATAAGTATACATAAATTAGTACTAAAAACAGCAAAATGAGGTGGCTTGTGTTCTAAGAGATCTGCACCACGTGGAGAAGTTTGTATACGGGCAGAAAAATATGCATAAATTATACATAAGAATTTGAACTGGTTAAAAAATTGATGCATAGACATATTTCAGAAATTCATTAAGCCATAATTTGTGGAGTAGGTTGTGAATTAACCTGCACAAGAAATGAATATCGGTATAAATTCCCTTCAAAGTATGCAATACTTTTTTCGTTTAATTACACAGGGAAATAAAATTTAACTTTTTTCAGTTTACTGAAGGGATGGTGCTGATGGAAAAATTTTCCATCACGTCTGGATTATTGGTAATGCTTAAAGTGCCTATTTAGCAGGGACCGTAAATAATGATTATTTTTTAATTTTGAATCCAAAAAACTCATCCACTTGGAGTGCCAGTATGTAAAATGGAGTATAATAAAATATGATTATATTTCGATAATCTATTCACTTCTGCAATGAGTTTTATTTTTTTGATTTTTATTTTATTGCTCAATGGTTAATGATTATTTATTGATTTTCAGGAAATAATTATTATGACTTGACATTATTATGATAAAGTAAATGAAAATCAAAATTTAATGACTATCGTGAGTTTTATTTATTTTGCTCAAAAGTATTACTCAAACGCCGATTACGACTAGAGGAGAAGGCATTGTGGCAAGTTTGATGCATGTCCTTAGTAATTGAACCAAATCGAATGAAACCTACAATCAAATTTTCAATAATATGTATATGAAATGGCGGTTTTTAAAAATTAAACATTTTATTAATTTCGCAGTGCTACAAATTTCACAAAATTGTAAAAACCTGGGAAATGATCTAGTGTACGCTGTGTTATCTTAATATAACATTAATGCTGATTTTTATTTAAAGTATTTCCCATTTTTATACTCTGTACCGAAGGTACATAGAGTATATTAAGTTTGTGCAAAAGTATGTAACAACCAGAAGGAATCATCTCCGACCCTATAAAGTATATATATTCTTGATCAGCATCAACAGCCGAGTCAATATAGCCATGTCCGTCTGTCCGTCTGTCTGTCTGTCCATCTGTCTGTCTGTCCGTCTGTCCGTCCGTCCGTATGAACGAAGAGATCTCAGAGATGGTAAGAGATAGAGGTTTGACATGTGTGGAACATATATTTCTTATACTTGCAAGTTTATTTTCAATTTTTGCCACGCCCCCTCCCGCCCCCGCAATTCGGAAAAAACGTCATATCTCCCACACTTTTTGAGATAGATGGTTCGTACCTTCTAGATATATCTAGTTGTTATTTATCGAATTACTGAAGGAATGATAAAGATCGGATGAACGATACTCAAGTTAATAATAAAAATACAGGCACCCCCGTCCCCCCTCGCAATTCACGCCAACCATTCAAACAAACACTATCTTTGGGAGAGAGAGGGAGAGAGAGAGAAACTTAGAGATGAGCGTATAATAAAAATATTGCACGATAACCGCGTGACTCCTTGGATGTATTATAATATTATAGTCGGGAGCAAATAAACTGGTACAGAGTATGTTATAGTCGATCGTGACCGACTTTCTCACTGTGTTTTATTCGATTTGTTTCACTTACTAAGGACATGCATCAAACTTGCCACAATGCCTTTTGTTCTAGTCGTAATCTGCGTTTGAGTAATAATTTTGAGCAAAAAAATAAAACTCTGACGATAATAATTAAATTTTGATTTTCATTTATTTTGGTCAAGTCATAATGATTATTTTATATTAGAAAATCAATCTTAATCATTGAGGAATAAAATAAAAATCAAAAAATAATAATAAAATCAAATAATAAATAATTATTGTACAGTACTATCACTTAACTTTATAATAAACTATACCAAACAGTTCTACGATTTTTTAAGCCTTGACATACAAGGGGTATTCGAAAAGTTATAGTTAATTTATAAAAGTGTAGTAGAAAACTCAGCTATGCTAAAACAACTTACATCGTTCTAGCGATGTTGAGTTTTTCCAACTACCTCTTAAAGGACAGCAAGCTGTCGCGCTCAAATCGGGTGATACACAATTGATTTTGTCCATCTGCAATTGTCTTCTCTTCAAAATACAGTTGTCCCCATGCTGTTGCAGATTGAATTTTCATTGAAGTTTTTAAGGATACTAGAACGGGCTCTTTTCGGACTTGGAATTGCCTTTCTTCCCAAGATGCTTTCGATACCTACTGCGCTCTTGCACACTAACATTGTCCTGAAACATCATTTCAATTATAATTTTTAGTAATTAATATTCAAAATTTCTGAACTTTTCATCAGACAAACCAAATTTTAAGGTCCTATCAACTGAGACTTTATTCGATGGTGCTGATAAGACAGTTAGCGCAATCTTTTTAAGGGAGTATTCTGATTTATTTTCGTAAAGTAAATATATTTTAGGGAGTACATATGTATATATATGACAAACTCTTTTATATATAGAGAGATTAACTAAATATATACAACCGCATGTATGCCGCCAAGAGATTAAGAGAAGCTTGGCCCTGGCCCTCCTAGAGGTGCCAATATTACTTACTGTATGTGACAAATCGTCGCATTTTATTGTTCCATTAAATACACTTCAACTCAAACGCGCAGGACATCAGTTCGCATGAGTAACCTGAGATCTCTTGCTTATCATATAAACAAAGGCTTAGAAAGAGTGCCTGTCCAAGCCGCTGAGTAGACAAACTCTTTGTCCATTTACCAGCACACATACTTACCTACATATATATGCATTCGCCCCAGGCCTTTGGACAAGACATTTCTAAATACATAAAACAGTTCAGTTTTGCTTATGCTGGTTGCAGGGTCGGCTGCGGCTCTGCACCAAGATCAACCATACAAACAAGACTATAAAGACAATTCAATCGATGCTGGTGTGTGATGTTACTTGGCGGACGCCAAAGATCAGAACGATCTACAAAGTGAACAGTTGACATAATATTACCATCGTGAGCAGTGTGAACTATTAACCTAATATATTGAGACAGTGACAGTCTATATTACATGACAGTCCGAACTATCAACATAATATAATATTATGTGGCAACTGATGACAGGTTCTAATTCCTACATGGCCAACCGTTCTAATATTACATGGGATGTTAGATGTGCTCATTGTGATTAGCCCATTAAAATGTTTTGTGGAAATACTAAACTTTTTGAATTGTCCCGTTTCTTTTCATACAAATAAATGTATGAATCGACTTAGCCTCCACTTTCAGCTAAAGTATTTGTGTTAAACCTGCTTTCCTCATTAAGTTTCACTTGAACAGAAATGCATAACACAAGTACTTTTCTGTTCAACATTTAAGTGAGGGTCGAATGATATAGGAATCAAAGAAGCTAGTCTCGCGTTTTTCTTTTTCACAAAAGTTACAAAAGTTTTGCTAAGGCAGACTTTTTTTTAAAAAATGCCCCCAAAGTCCCCTAAAACTAAGTGCCAGTTTTGCAATCTAGTTGTTGCACTCAAAACCGAAACTATACCGGTACAAAATTTAATATGTGATTGTGTGATCAATGAGAAACTTACTCTAGTCATGTCAACAAATTATTCGATCAATTGTCAGCTAGCTAATAAGCCAGATTTTGAAGCCTTGATGGATGTTTTTTAAGCGTTGCCAGAGGAGACGCAATGGAGAGATCAGATTCAGGGCCAAGCGACGTTTGTGGCTAAACACAGAGTTACTTAACTTTTCAGGAAAATAGCTAGTATTCCTACATAATTAAATGGAACGTAAGGATCTTGTAAGGATTTGGGTGCTTGTTTATGTATCTGTTTCTCCTGGGATAGGAGCCAATAGAGCCAATATGTTTCCACTTAAACATCCAATAGAACATACTAGAGAGCTACACGAGTAAGTAAAAAAATAACATGTTACTACTCGTCGAGTACGATTACAAATGCGAATGATTACTAAAGAGCTGAACGATTAAGTAACAAAAAAACATGTTACTACTCGCCCAATACCTCTACAAATGAGTCTGATTTATTTGTCAATATTTTATTTGGTCATACCGGATTTGCTTTCGGGGTTTAGCTTTTCTCTTTCCTTTTATACAATCAGTTTGTTTAAAAATAATTTTATTTTTCAATCCGTTCGGTGCGTGTCTTGTTTGCGTTTATAAGGTTGAGCTTCAGGAGGTTTATAGTCTGGTGAAAGAAGAAATTGCTGTTACTTCAGCCATTCCGTTGCAAGAAAGCTATCTGAACTATTAAAATAAAATGCAACATTTTAGTACGTCTTCAGAAGTAGACGCTGATGATGATTTCACTACATATACGGATATACACATAGTTACCAGTCAATATTCCGCAAGTCGTAGTTAACGTACAAATGGAAATGTACAAGTTATCTAATTTTTCAGAACCTGTAATTTTGGAGTGGTGGAAGATTCATGGAAAAGAATTCCCAATTTTAGGAAAACTGTCACGACACATTTTATGTATCCCAGCATCCAGCGCGTCTGCTAAATATATTGTGATCTAAAAAGCGAGGAAATTGAATTATTCAATACAAGAGGTTTGTTCAAAAAAGTACCGCATACCCAGCTCTATTAAACTCTAGAACATACCATTAATAGACCAAGCTTTTGAGATATCAAGGTAGCCTTTGGATTTGATTTTGTATAATGCGTCCACCGAAAGTTTGATGGGCGACCAGCTAGTGATCTAATCCATGATTGTGGCTTCGAAACTGTTTGGTTTGACCTGATAAGCTCACGGGAGGAACAATTTCATAAAGCTCCAGAAGAGTTCGATTCCAACTATGCAAATTTAATAGCCCTAGAAAAGTTAAGAAAAAAAAAAAAGAAAAGAAATTAGCACGGATTTTTGTCCAAATAAATTAGGAAAAAAAAGAGAACCTCAACGGAGGACGAACAAAATAAAAATGAAAGCATTTCACGAGTTCGAAGCTAACTACATAAATGAAATTTCATTTAACATTAAAGTCAATGCATCCTTGATTGCCTAAAGTTGAACTTAAAAAAAAAGGACATAAAAATTTTATGAATAAAATTTTTTGTGCCTAAGAATTGCGATCATAAAAGCGATTAGGAGACTAAAAATTTAGGAGAGTGAGTTTCTTATTGATGGTAATCACATATTTTAATTGGGTGCTAATACGAGTGGGGTAGTTTTTGTATGCTTATTCTGCTGTTCCCCTAACAAAAAATCAGTTATTCAAAATTCTATACAAGAATTACTCCTTAAGTTATTTCAGCGAAAATATGCTCAACCAAATTTTTCAATGCTTTTGAAATGAAAATGCTTTTGCCTGCTCACCGAAATGACTGAAAAATTTAACAGACTTGCTCACTCTCTCAACAGAACACTAGATTTTGCTTTTCTCGTGTTTTCTGTTTCATAGCTTTCGATGGAGAGAACACACGAAACTGTTTTACTATAACAGTTTGATGGGGATAATGTCATTCCGCTGTCAGCAGCTGAGCATAAGCAACTGAGCAAATCGAGCCAAGTGTCCGAGCAAAGTGTCTTTTTATACTCGGTACCAAAGGTACACAGAGTATATTAAGTTTGTGCAAATGTATGTAACAGGGAGAAGGAATCATTTCAGACCGTCTGTATGAACGCACAGATCTCAGAGATGGTAAGAGATAGAGGTTTGACATGTATGAGACATATACTTCTTATACTTGCAGGCAGATCACGTTTATTTTCAACTTTTGCCACGACCCCTCCCGCCTCCGCAATTTGGAAAAATCGTCATATCTAATACAGTTCATATATGATAGATGGCTCATACCTTCTAGAGCTATCTAGTAATCAAAATTATTCGAATTACTGAAGGAATGATAAAGATCGGATGAACGATAATCAAGTTAAAAGCAAAACAAAAAAAACAGGCACCCCTCGTCCACGCTCGCAATTCACGCCAACCATTCAAACAAACACTATCAGCCATGCTCCCATTTTCGCTTTCGGAAAACTTTTGCGATTTCAAACCGGTTTTTGGACCAAATTAGGACTCAAAATCGTAAAACTTTTGCGAAAGCGAAAATGGGAGCATGGCTGTATCTTTGGGAGAGAGAGAGAGAGGGAGAGAGAGAGAAACTTAGAGATGAGCGTATAATAAAAATATTGCACGATAATCGCGTGGCTCCTAGGATGTATTATAATATTATAGTCGGGGGCAAATGAACTGGTACAGAGTATGTTATAGTCGGGCTTGACCGACTTCCTCACTTGTTGTTGTTGTGTTACGCACTCACCTTGGCCCTCTAGGATTAAAATCTGTTTAAAATTATGCGAAATTTGATGTCTAATCTTTTAACAGCTTATTATTAAGCATTATATAGGTAGTACAGCAAATTGAGTTTGATTAGCCGTTTACCTCAAAATCTGATCCAGCTCGATGGCATGCTACTGGATAATCTCCATGATTTATTTTTTGTGTACAGTTCAGTAAGCGACTCTAACAGCTGGATCATCCCAAGAGTTTTCACAACAATCTCAGTCCTTAACAACGTCCAATTAATTAATTGCAAATTAATTCCTTGGACTGATTTTCCCAGTCCCCACATCAATTTTAAGCGTTATAAGCTTGCGTTTAAACATAACCTTTATAACCTCTTCTATGGACAGCTCTTTTACTCGTACATGATCCATAATATTTTTTGAGGTTATTGGAGCCATTTGCGGGGCATTATATATTGGGTTTAAAATTTCGCGAAACACTTCGCAGTCTTATAGTAAAAATGGTCTGCTGTCAGTAAAAACAATTTTCATGATAGACGCAATTATTGTCTCTTCATTGGCCTCGTAGGCTATTTTCCTTTTCTTTGCATTTTTTTGCACACCGGTGTTCTCGTTGACCTCATTACCGAGTACTTTCAGATGTTTAGCCGTCAAATGCCGCCTCAAATTTGTAATATGGTGGCCCGATAATTTTTTTCCACTTAAGCTGCATAGCGATTCATTAAAAGTCTTGTCAAATTTATAAAAAGAATGCACTTTATTATTAATTTGACGACCTTTGCACTTTATAGTCAACAACCAACTGCGTCAATGTTAACGTTTTGTTTTGCCTTCTACGGAAGCACACAAACATGCATACACATTTACAGTTTACTGAGGCACACACACATGCTTAGAAGACACTTTCGACAAATTCTGCCCAGGAAAGTGTCTCATGAAAACAGATGAACAAAGCAACCGGAAAAAAACTCTCATTGATTGAGCAAAGAGCACGCTGTGAAGAGTCAAGGGTGAGATGTCATTTCGTTTCACTTTTTCATAGTGTCTGAGAATGACTGTATTTTTTCTGACAGCCTGTTAAACGGGAACACTTTTTGGGAGCTCTGGTTATTTTCATATGAAAAAAATGTCAATATCTTCCAAATGTTTGATTTAATCGGTTCTCTATTAGTGCTATCGAAGGCTCTAATGATGTCAGTATTAGCTTTATTATTTGATAAGGATCAAGGATCTTAACAATGAAGCTAATTATGGGTGGCGATTATGACTGCTTATTTTAAAAGTCTTTATAGAATTTAGAATAAAAATCCATTGTAAGTACTTTCGTGAAGATTTCGAGTCTTTGGCGCACAATATTGAGAACAGGTTACAATAAATTTGCTAGATTTATCCGTCCTGGTATCCGTCTGTTTTTATGCTATCTCAAAAAACTTTACAGGACAAATACGCTGCACATTTGTCGGAACCGGCCGGATTGGATGACTATAGATTATAGCTGTCATATACAACGTTTATGCTATGCTCATTTTGCAAAATCATTTCATGAAATGGGTCCGAAAGTGCGTGCATAAACACCATTTGTTGACTATGAATTCGCCGTCAATTCATGAAATGCCGAGGCGCAGCCAACTTAACGTTCCGTTGGTGCTGCCGATCTTTTGCTTTCTCGTATGTGCGATGCTCATTTTGTGAACTTTCAAAAGCTGCATAAACAGGAATAAATTTGAACTATCGGTCAAAAAAACTAGTTTTTGTGAGAAAAACTTTATTGTACCCAAACCTCGTATTTGAATAATATATATTTATATATGTCAAAATACTCGTTAACTCATCCCCTTTCAATTGCAAAGTGGCAGAATTGAAAATTCAAAATGGCGTCCTTACTATGTCAAGTAGAAGAGGCTAAATTCGGAAATAAGTAAATATATTTATTAATTTCTTCTAAAAAATGATGCATAAATTTTTGGTCACAACATATTTTAATGTTTTTGGGGTCGCTGATTACGAATATGATGTCCGATTTTAGAAATTCAAAATGGCGGATCCAATATGGCGGACGAATTTTTTAAAAATTCATCGAATTCGCTTAAAATTTGTTACTCGGGGGTTTTTGGGGTCGCTGATTACGAATATGATGTCCGATTTTAGAAATTCAAAATGGCGGATCCAATATGGCGGACGAATTTTTTAAAAATTCATCGAATTCGCTTAAAATTTGTTACTCGGGGGTTTTTGGGGTCGCTGATTACGAATCTGAAGTCAGTTTTTCAAATTTCAAAATGGCGGACCCAATATGGCGGACAAATTTTTTAAAAATTCATCGAATTCACTTGAAACGTGTTACTCGGGGGTTTTTGGGGTCGCTGATTACGAATCTGAAGTCAGTTTTTCAAATTTCAAAATGGCGGACCCAATATGGCGGACAAATTTTTTAAAAATTCATCGAATTCGCTTGAAACTTGTTACTCAGGGGTTTTTGGGGTCGCTGATTACGAATCTGAAGTCAGTTTTTCAAATTTCAAAATGGCTGGTCTAATATGGCCGACAGGACGTAAAGCCATTCATTTGTTCGACCGAATGAAAATGGCGACCATGTTTTCCCAAGGGAAAAAATGATCTTCAGATCGCGTCACAAATGTCAAATTAATCAAAAAAATTTGTACTCTAAAAGGTTCTGACGTTGGTTTTATGTTTACGTGATCTTCATATGTTTTAGCGAAGAAAATGATATTTCTGAAATCATTTGTAGTTCTTGGCAATCGACCGACAGATGCAATTTGAAAAAATTGTGCTTTTCTGTGGAAGATTTCACGTTGTTCAAATGTTTTTATTCAAATGCACCTCATCCTATTGCAGTTATGCAATATTAAAATAAAATTACATTGATTAGGATGTATTTTGTAAATTTATTTCAAACGACCTTTTTTAAGGCCATGAAATTATTACAGTTTAATAATTAAAACAATCAGCCTTTTTCAAGGCTACCAAATCCTTACAGTTAATAAATTATATCAATCGGCCTTTTTCAAGTGAATTCGATGAATTTTTAAAAAATTTGTCCGCCATATTGGGTCCGCCATTTTGAAATTTGAAAAACTGACTTCAGATTCGTAATCAGCGACCCCAAAAACCCCCGAGTAACACGTTTCAAGTGAATTCGATGAATTTTTAAAAAATTTGTCCGCCATATTGGGTCCGCCATTTTGAAATTTAAAAAACTGACTTCAGATTCGTAATCAGCGACCCCAAAAACCCCCGAGTAACACGTTTCAAGTGAATTCGATGAATTTTTAAAAAATTTGTCCGCCATATTGAAATCCGTCCGCCATTTTGAAATTTGAAAAACTGACTTCAGATTCGTAATCAGCGACCCCAAAAACCCCCGAGTAACAAATTTTAAGCGAATTCGATGAATTTTTAAAAAATTCGTCCGCCATATTGGATCCGCCATTTTGAATTTCTAAAATCGGACATCATATTCGTAATCAGCGACCCCAAAAACATTAAAATATGTTGTGACCAAAAATTTATGCATCATTTTTTAGAAGAAATTAATAAATATATTTACTTATTTCCGAATTTAGCCTCTTCTACTTGACATAGTAAGGACGCCATTTTGAATTTTCAATTCTGCCACTTTGCAATTGAAAGGGGATGAGTTAACGAGTATTTTGACATATATAACTTGTATTTTTATTGCACAGAATTTTGGAGAAAGCTTTGGGCCGATTGACGTGAAACGTCCCATATATGCTTCCACATAATTCTGCTAGTTTTAATCAGAACCGGACGACTTCAGCATTAGCTGCCATTGAAACGATCGGTCGAAAAGTAAGTCTAGTAAGAAAAAATGCTTTGTTTTCAATGTTAGCGTCTTTATACTTTCTAGTTATGAATATTATCTCTATTGCTAAGTTTGGGAAATAACTCAGCTAGTTATAATAATAGTTCCCTTTATTTCATGAGCATATACTAAAGTACAATTTGGAATTACGTTTAATATAACTATGTATAACAAAAGTTACACTAAAAAAAGAGAAACGCAATTAACCAACTTGGACATACAACAAAGTCCGTCTGTTGACAGTGCGCATGACAACTCACCGCACACCGATTACTACACCTGACTGCCCGGGTCTTCCACAGATACCAGATCGTTGATCAGTATTTTGCAAGTGTACCACATTTGCACTCATTTAAAACTAATTTCAGATTTCTAAAATTCCTGCTCGAAATTTTAAAGCTAGCTTAATAAAGTTCACCAAGGTCATCCAGACTACTTATTGTATCGGTCTTTGTTAACAGGGGTTTCCTAAAACATAGCATTCTATGCTTCTTTGAAATTGGGCATCTTCCTAGGAAATGCTCGAAGTCATCCAGTTCTCCAGTGTTTCATAGGGGGCAGGCTATACGTTCCTGACGGTTGTAAGTGTTAGACCACAGTTTTATAGTTCGAATCGGGCCTTAAGTAACCAGGAAGTAGTGGCGATTGGCAGAGACTGGAACTTATTGGCCACTGAGTTGTACAAGTTTATAGTGTTTATAATAGGCTCTAGTGACCTGTCGCTGATGGTTGTACTGCAATGTTTTGCTTTGGGGCATCATGAATGGTTATCCGGAATAAATTCCACTTCCGTGCTGATCTAAAGGAGTCTCTCCAGTCTATTTCAAGTGGGTTGCACAATTCATCCAGACTTCTTACCCAGAAGATATTCTTTTCCATTAGCATGCTGGTAATGTAATCTGGGAGGCGATTCTCATTATATGAGTGCATCGATTTTCCGAAAAAGCTCAGGTGCAGGTCGAGAGTGGGTATCCTCCAAGCCGGTCTCAAGAGATAGGGCATAGCTTGGTGTTAGCCGGCAAATAAAGAACTTTATTTAAGAAGAAAAGTTGGGTTCTGGCAAGTTCTGTAAAGTGTCCTCCTCCCCAGATTTCTGCTCCATATCCTTGGATTATACGGCTTACTGCATTGAATAGTTACCATTTTGCATTCATGTGCATATCCCTTTTTCCCAGGAAGTTATTCCAGGTCATGTTAATACTTGTTTTGGCCTCAATACTCCTTTTAAGCACATGCACAGGACTTCCAGATATGTAAATTCAGATGATATTTTTACTACTTCTCTCTTGTAGGTCCATCTTTCAGAGGCTGATTCTCTGCCTCCTTTCCCAAATACCATAATTTCAGACTTATTTAAATTGACCTCCATTCCCCATTTACTGAAATAGTCTCCTAGACAGTCCGCCTCGTAGCGCATCATGCAAATCGTCTAGGTAAAGTGCAAATAGTAGGTTAGATAGCGTGCATCCCTGCCTTACCCCGATTTCCGTCTCAAAGTAATTTGATAAGGCTCCTCCTGCCCATATTGCCGCTTCCGTTTGGTCATTGTTGACAAATTAGTTTCTTCATACCGATTTTTGAAATGGTAGCAAATAAGAACACAAACTGCAGTGACCACAAAATAAACCTACATACTGACTTTATCCCAGAGTCAAGTCATTTAAGTGAATGACTTAAAATTTTCACGTTTTTAAGCTAACCCTCAGTCTGCCCAGAGAGTGTCTGTACCTTAACTGTCTCTCTCCTTGCTTACTCCTATCTGTAATCCCATCAAAACTTTACTATAAAATTAATTTGCTTCGTCCCCGAAATGTACCACGAAATTCCACAAGCCACCCTCGTGCCCCGCTTAATGCCATCCCAGTTAGTCTGTCAGTCTGTCAGTCAGTCAGTGAGTCAGTTAGTGAGTCTAAGGCTGGCGCAGGCATCCAACCTGATTAGCATAAATTCGTCTATGTCGTTGCTGGCAACGTTGTCGTCTTTTGTCAACGTGTCTGGCATGCCAAGCTGAAAAACTTTCGCAGCCAAAAGGAGCGGGTTGCTCAGTCACGGACTTGGGCCATGGCCCTTTTGGCTGGCACATGGAAACATGTGTCACTGGGACTGTCTGCTTATTGCACGACTAATGTCAGTTGCACTCGCCCCTGTCGCTGGCAAGGAATGGGAATGGCAAAGGAAAGCCAACAAAAGGTAGCAAACTTCCTGGCACAAAAAGCTTTTTAAGCTGTAAAATGCAAGTGCTGGAATTTCTTTGGGGGTTGTTTGCAATTGCTTCCTTCGCTGTGTGTCCTGGGATGCGGTTTGCCATTCAAGCGCAAATTATTTCCAAGTCGGTGACGCGGCTGGGTGAAGGACGATGCCGCTGCCTATGCACAATAGTTTTCTCGGGCTCTCTCAATGGGTTCATTCAGTTGGCAGGTTTCCCGCCGCCCTCTCGGAAATTGTTTTATTTTTTTTTTTTGCATGACAATAGCCTCGACAGCTGCAGATCCGTGGGCCTGCTGCACAATCTCACGCATTGCATCAATTTTTCATATCCCGTGCACCTTTTGTTGATCTGTGTTTTCAGGGCTGTCGGGATTCTAATTAAAGCAGTTTGTCTTTGGCATTCGACTCGGGGAATGATTTAAGTGTTCGGGCCACAATTTGTTTTCATCTTTGTTGTTGTTATTATTGATGGAGGTAAAGTTCAGTAACACGCTTAGCCTCAAAGAGACGAGACTCTAATCATATTTTAGTGCGGTTCAACTAATTGCGGACGCGGTTTTTACCTACCCTTGCGGTTGACACACACACACACACACACGAGATACGTGAGAGCAATTTACACCTCGAATCTGTAAAATTCACAAGGCATTGTAAAAACAAGACGCCATGTGGAGGCAGGGACCAAGCGACCGTGAAATACTCTTTAGTGAGAACATTTCAGAAAATAATAATATTTTAGCTTCATCTCAACCACTTTTATAATATGGTTTGAAGAAGCTTTTGATCTGGAAAAATAACTCACTTCGCCTTATAATTAATTTCTAAGATTTTACTTCTAGGATTTAACTTTTATTAAAATGGAAAAACTTACAGCCCTTTAAGGCAGGGCCGGCCAAATAGAGAGATCTGGAAAATGTGCTTGTGTTGGAAATCGATTTACAATTCTAAAATCTAGATTGAAAATCTCTTTTTTTCGTGAATCTTGCAATCTTATAAAAACCAGATTGGAAAGAAATCTCAAAAACAAGATTTATCATCTCGCCACATTTCAATCCACTTACTACTGTAAAGCTTTATTTGAAAAAATTAATGATGTTTTGTAAACTTTGGAATTTTCAGTTTTTGCCACGCCCCCGAAATTTGGAAAAGAAATCATCATAGCTCATACAGAATAAGGGTCCGCCAAAGGAATGGTAAAGATCGGATCAACAAATGTCGAGTTATGAGGGGGAACATAAATAATTATAATGGGTAGCCCCGGCCGCAACGGCGATGGGCTGCCTTTCACATACTTTATGGCTTCTCTGCCATATTGTGTAGTTTCTAACTTGAATAGATCAGATATATACATATTTTAAGGGTGCAGAGTATGTTATAGTCGGGCTTGACCGACTTTCTTATTTGTTTTCCGGCCGATTTCTCTTCTTCCAGAAATCTGCTCTGTGTCAAATAAACTTGTGAGATACAAAATACTATACTAAGGAAGAATTTTGTAAAGTCCGCCCTTGAAAAAGTCCTGAGTACGCATTTGATATGAGAGCATACATTGAGTGGGCGCCGTCATACTTGATGACCATACGGGTATTATTCATAATTTTCCGATGATGGGCTCACGCATTCTTAGCAGATATTCTCTCTGTGGATTTCCGAGTCCGTGACGTAAAAAAAATGGCTGGGAATTAATTAATTAATTAATGGAACGATTATAAACCAGATTGAACCGGCTCAAAAGTGGTTCGATTCATAGGTTGGTAATGCGCAGCTACAAACATTTTATAGGATCCGTGCGACGTCGTGTCTTTAGCTAGTTTTGTTATATAGCTGGAACTATCGCTGTAAATTAATTTGCTGATTGTATTACTATTACCCATCTCGACCACTTTTCAACCAGTTTCAGTTCAGTGATCTGTTTGAATACCAATTTTATAAAATATTTTCAAACTTTAATTGCATAATTTCACCAAAATTCCAACTACATATAAACTATTGCATATTTAAGATTAGTGTTTACTAATACACAGATCAATTTTATGTTGATATGACCCTTATTAAAATGAACTTTATAATAAAATCAATTTTTTCATATCATTTGGCAAGAAAATAATATCATTTACTTAAATTGATACAGTTCAGAATGATATTAAAAATGTAATAATGATATGTTACAAAATATCAATTTGAAATTTTTAACATATCAATTTGATATATTTTCATATCGGAGTCAAATTGATATGATTGATGATATGAAAAAATATCAATTTTTTCTCGGTGTAGTCAACTATCGTAATAGATATGTAAATATTTATCAGTATTTACCATCGCTCAAACGGCTTGGTCTTAAATACCAAATTTTGCTTTTGGTTATACTACTTTAACTTAATGTGAAACAAGAACGTACAAATCCTTTGTTAAATTTGACTATCGCTATATGAAATCTATAAATCAGACCTACAAATATATCTCTATAAAGGATAAACTTCTTAAACTTCCCAATTCAAAAGTTACGGTTAATTTTAATACTCTTATTTGTATTCTCAGCACTTAAAATTTTTGTTTTCAGCTGAACTTGGCTACAATCCTTTTCTATATAATATCACCTTCGATGCTTGTAAGTTCATGGCGTCTAAAAACAGTTTTTCCGTCGCCAAATATTTCTCTAGGGTTATTGATTCACATTCCAATATGAATCACACATGTCCGTATTTATTTAAGTACTCTGAAATTGATGAAGGACACTCATGTGAGTGATTTTGATTTACTTACAGCACGATTTGATAAGGGAATAGGTTCCAACTACATTTATAAATAATCTAGTAACTAAAGTTCTACCAGTTCCTGAAGGGGATTATGCCATCTTCACACGTTGGAATGTTCATAGCGCTTATCGCGCTGAAATTAAAGTCTATGGTTCAATTTCCTAAATATTGAAATTTATTAATGTCATTCTCCTTAGTAAACAAACATTATTTATGGCAAAATGGGAAGCAGTTTAAGTGTAAAGTACAGCTTAACCTGTCTGACAACAAGAGCTATCGATCAAAAATAGTGTTAACCCTGCATCGAATCTATCGGAATGAAGCAAAGGGAAACTATCGAAAAACTTCATGGCCATTCCCCTTCACAACTCTTACCAACAAACAAAAACTTCATGAAGCAAACTATTACTACGTTTATACACACAAAATTAATCATGATTAATGCCCTTCAAAGTATGCAAGCGTTATTTAATTATAAAATGTTCTATTAGAACACAATCATTAATAGCCAGTTATGGCAGCGTCATACATAATCCACACTGTAAATTCATCCAGATTGTCGGACCATTAATAGGTTTACAATATAATCTTGTGTTAAGCCAAATATAAAATAAATATAATATAATTCTGAATCATTCCTTATTAAAAGCATTGCATACTTTAAAGGGCATTAATCAAAATAAATTTTGTGTGTATAAACGTAGTATATGTCGTGTAAATGCAGACTAAGACTAAAAAGATGATACCTTACAGATTCTTGAAGACAATAAATAAAGCTAAAAATCTGTCTTATTCACTGTGCAATTATAACCAGAAGCTTCACTTTATTAGGCTTCACAACTGAATCAAAGCTGAATCAGCCAGGACTTGGAAGGGCGGGTACTAAAATCAAGATTGCCTTTACATACATTTCAGTCATGAATTCAACACTGACAGCGCCTACTACTTCATGACTATCGCTTCTTCTAGGCATGGATTTCAGCACTAAACTCATGGGTGAGTTTCATGGGTAGTACTAAAGTATTTCTGCACCAAAAAACAAGTACATAATCATAAAAATGACACTATTTAGTCAGCAATTTGAAACATTTCAGTATAATTTTCTCTTTCATTGTATCAAGTTTATATTCGAAAATATTAAATTGCCTTTTTGAGGATATAAAATTGAGACTAGATTGTATCAGGTTGATACTTTTTTATATTAATTTCTTAGTATCATTTTAATACTATTAATTGTCCTCTCGTATTGAGACTCTTTCTGATTAGGTAGTAGCACATAAAATCCATTTGTACCTGAAATTTAAAGTTATGCGTAAGTGTGGTCATGCAAGAACATAAAGTTGCTAAATTTTACCATGCCTTCAACCCATGGTAGGGGTAGTTTCCGATCAAAAAGCATATTTTCCGCCATAGTTTTTCCTCTGCGATGTACTGATATCTTCAGTCTAGAATCACAACACTTAAGGTTACATGCCACGCCTTGAAATTTCGAATTTTTCGTATCAAATTAAGAAACTAAGGATCAAATTAATACCCAAAATATCAATTTGACAATTTCAAGTATTATATTCATATCAAATATCTAGTTTTACATTTTATTAGTCCCGTTTATAGGCCTTGCGGAAAGTTGAATTTACATTGCTCAAAAGGAATCACACAAAACTTATGATTGGTGAGAGAACCTGCCGATTTTTAAGATGAAAACTGCTCGAATTCAAGAAGACAATTGATCTCGACTTCGAACTTTCGAAAAATTTATTTACGGATTCTTTAAAATATAGACAATGTTGAAAACACTTCAAATAAAACAAACATTATATATAAAAAACAAAAAAGAAAGTCGGTCAAGCCCGACTATAACATATTCTGTACCCTTACACTCGCATTTGCTCAGGAGTTAAACGGCCAGTTAACACCCCGCGCACAACGCGGTGCGCTCTCTAAGTTTCTCTCTCTCTCTCGAACTAAGATTGCCTGTGTTGAACGGTTAGGGTATGTTGCTGTGGTTATCGGTGGGAGGGGGGGGGGGGGGGGGGGGGGGGGGGGGGTCTGGATCTGCCTGCAAGTATAAGAAATATATGTCCCATACATGTCAAACCTCTATCTCTTACCATCTCTGAGATATCTTCGTTCAAACGGACGGACGGACAGACGGGCAGACAGACAGACGGACATGGCTATATCGACTCGACTGTTAATTCTGATCAAGAATATATATACTTTATAGGGTCGGAAACGATTCCTTCTCTCTGTTACATCCTTTTGCACAAACTTAAAATACTCTATGTACCTTCGGTACAGAGTATAAAAATTAAACTCCTACGGGGACTTGATCCCACGACCTCTACGTTTTCTAAGCGAATGTCATGTCCACTCGACCACGGCCCTCGTTGCTTGTTGAGTGGCACAATGCAAACTGCTTACATTCCTAAGTATGATTTTGACGCCAGGTTTTGTTGATGGCTGATAGTTGAGTGGGCTAAAGCGTCGTCCGTGTTTTCAGTCTTCGAGGTCCCGAGTTCAGTAAAGTAAGTAAAAAAAATAGAGGAAAGCTTACTTCGGCTCGACTGATGTTTATGTACCCTTGTAGCTTGATGGCGCCACTATTTTGAGCATTTGCTTGCCAGTTTGTTATATGGCAGCTATTTGATATAAGTATTCATCCGATTTTGACCGAACTCCCCAAAATTCTGTGGAAACTGATAATATTCACAACTGGAAGGTATAGAGACGCTACCATTGAAAACAAAAAAGTTTTTCTCACTAGAACTACTTTTTCGACCGATAGTTCCTATAGCAGCTATATGCTATAGCCATCCGATTCGGCCGGTTCCGACAAATGTGCAGCGTATTTGTGCCAAAAGGCTTCCTGAAAAGTTTGGTTAAGATAGCTTTAAAACTGACGGAGGAGATAGCATAGAAACAGACGGACAGACGGACGGACAGACGGACGGACAGACGGACGGACAGACGGACGGACAGACGGACGGACAGACGGACGGACATACGGACGGACAGACAGACATGGCTATATCAACTAAGCTCGTCATGCTGATCAAGAATATATATGTATACTTTGTGTGGTCGGAGATGCTTCCTTCTTTGCGTTACAAACATCTCAACAATTTTATTATACCCTCTACAAGTGTATAAAAAATTGTTAAGGGTATCTTAAAATTAATTATAGCTTAGAAGAAAAAAAGTTGGTGGTGTTTGTTTGGTCGGTCGTGTCTCCTCTCCCATATCAGGATATTCTACTTAAATCCAAGAAGATCCATGCTTGAAATCGATATTTTTAATGCTTACATCCAAGAAGATCAATGCTTAATATGAAGCCGACTTAATTCAAAACCAAGAAGTTCAATCTTAACAAGAAAGAAAGTCGGTCAAGCCCGACTATAACATACTCTGCACCCTTAACGTCGCAGCTCGACGGCACAGCACAGACAGCACAGACGGACGGACGGACGGACGGACGGACGGACAGACGGACATGGCTATATCGAATCGGCTGTTGATGCTGATCAAGAATATATATACTTTATAGGGTCGGAAACGATTCCTTCTCCCTGCACAACTTAATATACTCTATGTACCTTCGGTACAGAGTATAAAAATTCATGATTGGTTTCAGTATTTTCGGATTTTATCCAAGAATAGTCCATCTTACCCTACTTTTGACATCAAAACTTCTTGATATCAAACACGATCGGCATTGTTTTTTCTCTGAATGTAAGCTTTTCAATCGAACTGGTTGGTCTCTCATAGCGCTTTCTAAAATATTTTAGAATTTCGGGTAAGAAAATTATCAACACATTTTATGGGAAACGAGCGACGCCGGGCTTATAGCTAGTTTAGTTTTATAGTTGAAACTACCACTAAAAATTAATTTGCTTATTGTATTACCCATTTCGGCCCAACCATAAACCATAGGCAGCAAAATCACCAGTTTCAGTTCAGTGAACACATTGAATATCAATTTGTATATCCTTGCAGAGGGTATATTAAAATTGTCCAGATGATTGTAACGCATAGAAAGAAGCATCTCAGACCACATATAGTAAATATATTCTTGATCAGCATGACGAGCTGATCAGATATAGCCATTAGCCGTAGAAACGATCGGGCGAAAAATTAGTTTTAGTGAAAAAAAACTTTTTTGTTTTCAATGCAAACGCCCCCAAACCTCGTATTTATAAGGCTTCTAAGCCTTTTCACCATTCTATTAAGCTTAATGAAAATCAGACAACTATATAGTATACCTGCCATAGAAAAGATAGGTCAGAGAAAAAACCTTAGTAAGAAAAACTTTCTTGTTTTCACACAAAAGTGTCTATCGCTGGCCACACAAAAGTGTCGCGATCTATTGATGAGATTGGGAACTCACTCAACTTTGTTCAAAACGAAAATTAAATTGTTCCATGAAAATCATTCAAAACCTTTATTTCTATACAGTTGACGAGCTGCAAGGGTATATAAACTTCGGTCGAGCCAAAGTAAGCTTTCTTCTATTTTTAACAATGTTTTCAATTTTAATTGCAAAATTTCGCTGCAATTACATACTTAAGATTAGTATTTAGTGATAGTGAACTGACGAGGTAGAAATATCAATATTTGTCACTATTTACTAACCCTTTGAGCAGCTATGAAGTGTTTTAAATACCTATACCAAATTGTGCTTTTGGTTATTCTACTTTCACTTAAAGCAAAAAAGGTATGTAAAAATATTGTTGATAATTTACGTTTGGATTTGAATACTTACCACATTGCACATAGATTGACTGTCATTTTGAGCTGACTAATATAAAATGCATTCCTATGGACAAATCATTTTTAAAATTTGACTATTGCTATCTGAAATCTATAAATCGAACCTACAAATATGTCTCAGTAAAGACTATATTTTATGAACTGCCCATTACACAATTGACGGTAAATGTATAACACCCCTATTTGAATACTCAGCACTTACAATTTTTGTTTTTAGGTGAACATGGCAGTTTTAAGACGATATAATGGCTACAAGCCTTTTCTGTATAATATCACCTTCGATGCTTGTAAGTTCATGGTGTCTAAAAACCGTTTTCCCGTCATCAAATTTTTCTATACTTTTTTTGAGTCGCATTCAAATATGAATCACACGTGTCCGTATAATGTAAGTACCCTGAAATTGTTGATGGAGTTGATTTGTTCATGTGAGTTGTTTTCATATATTTACAGCACGATTTTATATGGGAAAAGGTTTCAATTGAATTTATAAATAATGTAGTAACTAAAGTTTTACCAGTTCCTGAAGGGGATTACGCCGTCTTCTCACGTTGGTATGTTAAAGGTATTTATCGTGCTGAAACTAAACTCTATGGTACCATTTCCTAAATTTTGAAACTTATTAATGTCATTTTCCTTAATAATTAAACCAATATTCATTAGAGCAAAATGGAGAAGAGTTTAAGATAAAGAAATGATCAATAACTCGAATAATACTTAAAGTCTATGAGTGAGTGAGCGAAAATGAGATGGAACAATGGATAACAATTGGATGGAGTAATCGCTTTGATAGTTCATGAGCAACTGAGCAATTTAAGCCACTTTATTCAAAGTCTTGATGGGTGATAAAGTATCTCCTTGTAATATGCCACCATGTTCATTCCACTTATGACTTTTAACTTAAACTATGGTTCCATATCGCAAATAATTTGGCCTATTTAGCCAAATTTTCATTAAAATAGTCGGAGAACTACGGCTTCGTTGGTGAATCTAAATACGCATTTCGGTCTATTTGTATCTCTAATTTATGGCCTATATGGACTCCATTTTGGGTTCGTTCAAATGTGTTATCAGATATAGCGGTTTTTCGCTGCTTGTTACCGCTTCTTAAGGACACATTTTATTGGTCAGAATCTAAATAAATTTAAAAGCTTAGAAAATTAAAGCAAATACAATCAAGTTTCTAGGTTTGACCTCTATTGTCGGGGTACTAACCACTTGTCCACAGGAGGCGGGAATATTGTATATCAATTGTGGTGACTCCTTTCATCTTTGGTGAATTTTCCAAAATTTAAGCTCTCATCTTTTTATAATCTGTACCGAAGGTACATAGAGTATATTAAGTTTGTGCAAAAGTATGTAACAGGGAGAAGGAATCGTTTCCGACCCTATAAAGTATATATATTCTTGATCAGGATCAACAGCCGAGTCGATATAGCCATGTCCGTCTGTCCGTCTGTCCGTCCGTCCGTCTGTCCGTCCGTCCGTCTGTCCGTCCGTCCGTATGAACGAAGAGATCTCAGAGATGGTAAGAGATAGAGGTTTGACATGTATGGGACATATATTTCTTATACTTGCAGGCAGATCAAGTTTATTTTCAATTTTTGCCACGCCCCCTCCCGCCCCCGCAATTTGGAAAAAAAATATCATATCTCCTACAGTTTTGGAGATAGATCGTTCGTTCCTTCTAGGGATACCTTGTAAACAAAATTATTTATCGATTTGCTGAAGGAATGATAAAGATCGGATGAACCATACTCAAGTTATGGGCAAAAAACCAGAGGCCAGTTAATTTTTAATTTTTAGTGCAAGAGCCAAAACTTTTCAAAAATTGATGGTATTATCTTTAAAAAATACTGCAAAATGTATTGGTGGCGCAACAACTAGCCCAATATAGTTGTTATCTACATCTATTACTTTTTCTTTTACTTCTTTTATCCACACCAAAAAAAACTTAAAAAATTAATGTAATGTTTTAGTTCTTTTTTTTTCATTACATAGCAAATATATAGATAGATACATTATCTTTAATAGCTTAAGTCTTTTGTAAATATAACATAGTTAATTTTAAAAAAATTCCTAATTATTTAAGTGTATGAGAGAGCCCACGAAGGGACAAGGCATGTATTAATATTGTACACCATTGCATATTAGGGTAAAAAATAGGTTTAAGAATTTATATTAATAAACAAAGAAAAAAAAAAAAAAATTTAGTGCAAGCACATCAGTACTTAGTTAAAAGGAAATACTATGGATGACTCTTTCCCAGATGACGTGCTGAAGATACATTTTTTTTAGCTTCTTAGTATTTATTGAATCTTATCTTAATTAGACTAACATTAATTTTTCAAATCTTAATCCAGAAACTATTAGAAATCTATCCCATATTGGAGGTAGTTTATGTTCTGGGGCCCTTTAATTCAGTTGCTGGGTTGGTAGGTCTTTTCTTCGGAGGCGAGAATGCGTTGCTTGCAGTGTGAGAGATTGTGCAAGTTCATTAGGGTGGGCATGAAAGTTTTCGGAATATTTGCACTTAAGTTGCTGTATTTCAGTTTCGACCAATGTTTCGACTTGTACACGGTTCGACTCGTTGCAAATGTAGCTCCAGTGAGTGTTCTAAGAGTTCTTGATTCTGATCTTTGAAGGATGTCCACACTGCTCGCACAGGCATTTCCCCATAGCTGCGTGCCATAAGTCCAGACAGGCCTTATGATGCTTTTGTACAGTAAGACCTAAGACCTTATATTCCAGTTTTAGAGGGGAACGGGAATTAATTAGCCAGTGAAGGCGATCTGCTGAAGATACATAAATGGATTTTAATATGGAACAAGCACTTTTATAAGTACACAGAGAAAAAAAGATAAATTTTATGTTGATATGACCCTTGCTAAAATTGATATTGAATAGTCTCAGAATGATATTTAAAATGTAAAAACGATAAGTTACAAAATATCGATTTGAAATTTTTATACTCTGTACCGAAGGTACATAGAGTATATTAAGTTTGTGCAAAAGTACGTAACAGGGAGAAGGAATCGTTTCCGATCCTATAAAGTATATATATTCCTGATCAGCATTAACAGCCGAGTCGATATAGCCATGTCCGTCTGTCCGTCTGTCTGTCCGTCCGTCTGTCTGTCCGTCCGTCCGTATGAACGAAGAGATCTCAGAGATGGTAAGAGGGACATATATTTCTTATACTTGCAGGCAGATCAAGTTTATTTTCAATTTTTGATACGCACCCTCCCGCCCCCGCAATTTGCAAACGTGTATCTTCCACAGTTTTGATGATAGATGGTTTGTACCTTCTAGAGATATCTAGAAATCAAAATTATTTATCGATTTGCTGAAGGAATGATAAAAATCGGATGAACGATACTCAAGTTATGAGCAAAAAACGGCCAGTTAACCATAACACCCCCCACCCATAATCACAGCAACATTGCATAACCGTTCAATAGAGGCAATCTTAGTAAGAGAGAAAGAGAGAGAGAGAAGCTTAGTGAGTGCACCGCGTTGTGCGCTCTCTGCGCAGCTCGCATTTGGTCACGAGTCAAACGGCCAGTTAGCACACAACGCACAACGTGGTGCGCTCTCTAAGTCTCTCTCTCTCTCTCTCTCTCACTAAGATTGCTTCTGTTGAACGGAATTCTGTTGTTATGGGTGGGGTGGGTGGGGGGTGTGGAAAACTGTGGAAGATACACGTTTTTTCCAAATTGCGGGGGCGGGAGGGTGCGTATCAAAAATTGAAAATAAACTTGATCTGCGTGCAAGTATAAGAAATATATTATATGTCCAATACATGTCAAACCTCTATCTCTTACCATCTCAGAGATCTCTTCGTTCATAAGGACGGACGGACGGACAGACGGACACGGCTATATCGACTCGGCTGTTGATGCTGATCAAGAATATATATACTTTATAGGGTCGGAAACGATTCCTTCTCCCTGTTACGTACTTTTACACAAACTTAATATACTCTATGTACCTTCGGTACAGAGTATAAAAAACAAGAATAAACGATTCTCGGTTGCAATGCAACCACCCACCCCTCGTGGGACTCGAATCACGACCTCTTCGTTCAATAACACATTGGCACGACCGATTAGTCAATTTTGCCGTAGGGGGTCAATTGTTAAGCGAAGCCAGTTGCAGTATAAGAACTCAGGCTACGATAGTCTCTGCTCTTATACTGCAACTGGTTGGGCCTAACGGTTGACGCTCGATGTCAAAGCGGTGGTATCAGTGATTCAGTGCACAGAAGGAACTGAGCTCAAGTCCCCAGTATCGGCGGATTAATAATTTACGATGTACATAAGTTTTTCAGAAAGAAGAAAATGTTTACAACTAAAGCAACTAACTAGACCAATCAATCACACCACCCTTTCCCACCCATCACCTAAAAATAAAAATGCTTAATATATTTTTGTCTTTTTTTTCATACTAAAAAATGAGATTGTTTCATCTTAAAGTCGATACTCGATCTTAATTCAATATTGTTGGAATAAGATTTAAATTCAGAATATAATCTTGGGCTCTGTCGAATTCTGACACCGTTTCGTCTCGTTTCGAGATTATAATCTTGGTTTTAGATTGATTTTTTTCTCAGTGTAAAAGTTTAACAATTGAAATGTCAAAATGATAATACCTAGAATCAAATTCATATTTAAAAAATTAAAACAAAATGTGTCAACCTGATACAAACTAGTGTCAATTCGCAAATACAGGGAGGTCCATTTAAAAATTGGAATTTAATTTTGCTATAAAAAAAAGGCTCTATATTTTTCAAAGGTTGAACATTTATTGGAAAGGTTGGTTCATGTCATTTATTTATGAAAAACAACTTCGGTCAAATGACCACCACGGCTGTCTTGGCAGTAGCCCATTCGATACACCCAATTTTTGAGAAAATTTTCAATTGTTTTAGCACGTATGTCAGCAATAGCAACTCGAATCTCGTTCTTCAACTCATCAATTGTTTCAGGATTGTTTGCATAACATTTGTCCTTGACCGCTCCCCAAAGATAATAGTCTAACGGTGCCAGATCACAGCTTCTTGGCGGCCAATTCACATCTCCATATATGCTGATTATTCGATTTTCGAAGATAGGGCGCAGAAGATCGATTGTGGCGTGCGCTGTGTGGCACGTAGCGCCGTCTTGTTGAAACCAAATATCGTCCAAGTTTTCCGCTTCAATTTCCTCGAAGAACCAATCACTTGACATTGCGCGGTAGCGCTCACCATTCACGGTCACGGTGGCTCCTTCTTCATTTTCAAAGAAAAATGGACCATTGATGCCTCGAGACCAAAATCCGCACCAAACAGTGACACGTGGTGGATGCATTGGCTTCTCAACGACGATATGCGGATTTGCTGTGCCCCAGATGCGACAATTTTGTTCATTAACATAACCACCGATGTAGAAATGGGCTTCATCCGGCCAAACGATCTTCCGCCCATTTTGCGAACTGTCGACGATTCGGATGGTCAATTGGCTTTAGCTGCTGCACCAATTGAACTTTGTATGGCTTCATGGCAAGGTCTTTATGCAAAATTCGCGTCACAGAAGTGCGCTTAGTTGCTTTCCGAATGACATTTGACGTTTTTAAATTCAAATTATGAATATCAAATTATGAGTATCAACTTTATACTTGGAGTATTGAAGAGAATTTGATATTCAATAGTTTCAAGTTGATGACTAAATAAAATCTTCATAAAGTCTGCTTCATTGTGAAAATCCAGACCTAATACTTCGTACTGAAAAAAACCTTATTTTACGAACAAAAGTTAGAGACTCCGTGTACTTTCAAAATACTGTTTTAAGATGTAATTATTTCCCGAGAATTTTGAGAATTTTTTGCTGTTTCTGAAGTTTTACAAATTTTTTCACCTATTAGAAAGTTATGATATTTGCACCAAAATCAGACAGTAGGGAAATTTCAGTCAAGGAACGTGCATAGGTTTTTAAGTTAGCACGTCGACAGGTTTTTCGTGATGATCCTATAGGAAGATTTTTCTTAAAATATTCATTTGTTGAATGGATATTGGTACTCAATTCATTGTCACTTCTAACATATCCTTAAATGTGCAGTGTATTTAGGCCTAAAAACCATGGTCTGGCACTAAAGACGTGTTAATGAAGCAGACATGCGGGCCATGCCAGGCCAGGGCAGAACTTCCACTTGGTCCAAGTCGTGGTCGTCGTCGCTGAATGAATTTGTATAACTTGCAAATCATGTTGACGGACATACACACACACATACGTACAGAGAGGGTAAAGCGAAAGACTTTTAAAGTGTTGAGCGCTGCGAGCACAAACATTCAAACATACGAGCTTTGTGAAGACAATGAAATATGTGTATGTGTGCCCGCACCGAGGATAGGGGCAGAGTTGGGGTGGCCTGCTCTACTAAATCATCATCATTAAGTTTGCTGTTTATAAAGAAAACACTCGAACCTCGTGGAGCGGAGACTTGGTTTTTTTCTCCATGTTCACTTGTTCAGCTTATTCTCCTTTGTATTTACACAAAACTGAAGATGCGTGCGCTGTGTTATTTTAGGCAGATTTTTAGTTGGCCTGCCCCACTCCAAAAAGCGATACAGCCAAGTGTTAAACACAAATTAGTAGGCAGGAGTTTGGAGCAGGAATGACGTTTCTGGCATATTTGCTTAGCCATTTTACCCAAAAAAAAAATCCACGTCGCGACGCGGTGCAACAAAATGTGAAAGAAAATAAACAACAAAGTCACGAAATTGTTTATACAGTAAATAAAGCGAAGCCTCGGCACCCCGAACAGCAAAAGTATCTTAAAGATACAAACAAGATTCGAGCATTGGCGCACGCATGCCGAACATGCCTCAACAGGATGCGCCGGCATTGCACAGATAGATAGATGGCTAGATACTCTCGCACTCACTTGCCTGCAGCTCAAATTACAAGCGGGCAAATGTTTAAATACTTGAGTGCAGAGCACGAGCATATTAACTTTTACTTTACTTTACTTTACTTTGCTCGCAGCATTGTCAACACGACAATTCACTTAGATGAGCAGTTGCTGCTGTCGTCGTTGTCCCCGCCGACAGTTGTCATTGGTAGGAGCAGCAGATGTAGATGCACATGCAGGCAATTCTGAGACTTTGGGCGCCATTCCCTTCTGGATATTGTACAACAGCTGAATTGCCAAATAAAAGTTTCCGCTTTTAAATTGAATGCAAAGTTTTAGTTCATAAAAACCCAAATTGTTTTAAATTGGCTTAGTGATATTGCGATAATGGCGACTATTTTGGAACATTTAAGACAAGAGTGTTTTCCGCCATTCACAACAGTCACCTTCACCAGCCACTGGCATCAGCTGTGACAACTTTTTAATTCTAAACTAGATTTGAGTGGGTCGTCACATTTTTGGTTCGAGTCCGAACGGCAACGTTTTAGAAGCTTTTTCATGGCTAGTTACTTCACAGCTGGCGCCAATAGCTGGTGAAGCTGACTGGATATGTAAATGTTTTTAAAGAAAACAACTTTTTATTGGATTTTCCGAGGCGGGATTGAACCCTCACCTTCCGCACAGCAGGCACACACACTACCCGCTGCACCACACCCGGTAAATATAGTTAAGTAATGCTTATAAAAAATATTGAAACACATGGCACAACTTTTTGATTGCGTTATGCATATCTTTTTAAGAAAGTTTGAGTTTCCTTGCAGGACAAGAGGTAACACTGAGTATAAGATAACGAAGTCGGAATATCATTTACGACTGCCTAGTGAAACACCAACTCTCTGGGATCGGTCACGCAAATAAGCAGTGTTCCAATATAAACACACAAAGACAAAGTGTTTCGATTTATTTTAATTATTGTAACAAAACTTGATTTTTATCGAACAGAGTACTAGGCCTTAGGCGTGATTTATGGGAAACCTGTATATTTTAAAAAGCCTTTCATGAAATCATCTTATAGTACTAACTCTTAGCTTTAAAATAACTTATACCACACCATTCTACGAATTTTTTCAAGCGAAGTTGTACCATTTTGAATGCAAATCTCAAACGTGAATCATTCCAGCTGGTATTCCACAGGGTAACGTATCGGACTCTACGCTATACTCCCTATACTGCATATTGTGGGGCATGGAAGCGGGTTTAGAAAAGGCGGTAGATTGGCGGCATCGGAGACCTGGACGGTTCAGAAGCAACAGGTAAAGGTGGTCCGGAGTACAAATACCTTCCTGACACCTACAGTCAGCAGAACGGTGCAGTACAGTGCTATGGAGCTAAAGTCTGGGTTGGATAAATAAAGGAAGAGGCGGACCAATTGCAGCGTTTTTTTTTTTTAAGAGGATGCGATACCCAAGCTACCAGTTAGCACATATTGGGAATTGAAGCAGGGCTAGAAGATGAACATATCTATAGTCTAACACTTTATCTCAAGAATATTATCTGAGTATGAAGATTCTAGAAGATTCTAGCATAGATAATGTTGAGATATTGATGCGAAATAATTTGGGGTGGTTTGCGAGGTTTAGAGAAATGTTCGCGTATCATGGCATATCACTCTGAGACAAGCACTCGCATTCAGTTGGATTGACCACAATGTTCGGTTCCTAATCGTATCAAAAGCAGACAGCAGCATGCAACACATGAACAAGGCGTCAGTAAGTGCGTCAAGTGTATATAAAGACCTTAATTATGCAATAGGACCCACATACTGCAACGAGTCTTTCAAGCAAAGCGAGATAACTTGAATAATAAAGGCCAGAGGAGATCTTTTATGGTTAAACAACTGCCCAAGAAGAATTGTAAATGGGGGTGTATGCTCACTATGCAATATGAATGAGCAGGTGGACATGCAGCATTTGGTAGGACGATATCCAATACTGCGTGAATTTCGTTGGCGATATTTCAAAACTTATACGTTTACCGAAGAAGAGGTGCTTATGGCCCTGAACGGGGTGGGATGGAATGGAATGTAATGGCTAATTACATAGTGATGGCTACTTATTATAGAAGAAATGTCATAAATTAAAATTTTTAAACAATATTGTAAAATCAGTATATGTACAACAGAAGCAAGGCTGACGGTTTTAAATCAAGCTTTAAGTGTTTGTTTATTATTAGTTAATCAATGTAAAGCTATAAGCTATGCAAATTATCAAATGAAAAACTACACATATATCTATCTACCTATCTATACTCCCTATGCATGCCCGATATGCCAAGAGCCAGAAGCATACCGCTTGAAGACCCCAACGACCTGCTTATCACAACATTCGCCGACTTGCCGAAACAAATACATAATTTCTGCCCTCCAGAAGTACCTGAAGATCGCATCGGGGCGAAAACTCATCTGACAAAATTAGAATACCTATAGTTCAGGCCAAAATTCTAAGGGCCGTTTTCTTATGTTGCTGTTTTTGCAAATCTAGGTGAATTTGCTTTGCTCATATTCAAGGCTAATCATCTTGGTGGTTTTTGTAGCATTATGCTTCATCCTCATTAAATTGAAAACAATGTACATGTCAAACCATATTAAGTATTTTTATGTATGCGAAAAATATTTGAAAACAAAACCCAACTGCTTGTTAAAACAGAAAAGGCTGAATTGTTATTAAGTAAACCAAAAATGGAAAATATTGCAAGTGCCTTTAATATACAAGAACATCTGCAGACATTGCTGAAAACACAGATGCACATTCTAATTCCCCTAGTTCATTGCATAAGCTTAGTTTACACATCCAAATAATTTAGCTAAATTTTAATAAAAATTGCCATGACAAAGGATTTTACAGGATTTAAAACTTTAACTATGGTTCCATACGCAAATAATTTAATCAAATATGGCCGGAAAGTTCCACAATTTGGCCTATATAGCCAAATTTTCATGAAAATTTGTCCAAACTATTTGCCTGTGTGAACTTAGCTTTCGACCTATTGCTTAATCCCCCATTAAGTAACAAGTGGTTCCAAAAGAAAAACATTCTCCTCCTCTGTAAAATTCTTGCTTTAATTTTTAAAATTGGCACGCAATAAACAAACCAATAATCAGCCGAGTGCAACCTACTAGTATACCACTCCAGCCCGACCGGTGTGACCGTGGCTCAAATGCCGGAATTTATAATCAACCTACATGAGACAACCAATTGAACGAAAACTACCTAATTGCAAAATCTAGGTTGATTTCGATTTGAGTAAAAACAGGAATATTAGAAAACGGCCCTTTGACTTATACTAGACCCGAATGGTATCATAGAACACCTTGGCTAAATAGCCATGATTGTAGATTTTGTTGTTAACTGGCCTTTTTTGGCTCATAACTTGAGTACCATTCATCCGATCTTTATCATTCCTTCAGCAAAAAGAAAATATACGAAACTGTGGAAGATATGAAATTTTCCAAAAATTGAAAATAAACCTGATCAGCCTGCAAGTATACGAAGTATAAGTTCCATATACGTCAAACCAATATCTCTTACCATCTCTGAGATCTGTGCGTTCATACAGACTGACGGACTTGGCTATATCAACTAGGCTGTTGATGCTGATCAAGAATATATATACTTTATACGGTTGGAAATGGTTCCTTCTCCTGTTTTATACTTTTGCAGAAACTTGTGTACTTTTGGTACAGAGAATAATGATTTGATCAATTATGGACGAAAAGTATAAGTCGGTAATTTGGCCATTTAATCCAGATTTTCATGAAAATTAGAGCAAATTATTTGCCTGTGGGACCTTTAGCCTTAGGTTTTACAATTTACGGTTTTTATAATCTGTACCAAAGGTACACAGAGCATATTAAGTTTGGGCAAAAGTATGTAACAGCCAGAAGGAATCATCTCCGACCCTATAAAATATATATATTCTTGATCAGCATCAACAGCCGAGTCGATATAGCCCTGTCCGTCCGTATGTACGGGAGCTTCACCGACTTTCTCACTTGTTTTTTGCTCTTCAAAATGGTGACATGTCATAAAGACCACGGATATAAAGCCCATATTGTTGAATTATATGAATTGAGCAATACAACATTGTGGCAACTCTCTTTCCAATGTAAACAGAAGTCATATGGTTATCGATACTGAGCTCGATACTTGTGTGAATATGTATAAATGAATCTGTATACAATAAACTCTCGCTCACTCTTTGTCTAATCTTCAAACGAACAAGCTTTGCTTCTATTATTTCTACTACGGTTCTCGCAAATCTTCTACAGGTTATGGGCCCAGGCTGACTAGAGCCAGAAATAACCGCTGAACAGAGCGTAAAAGAGAACACCTGTCATTCCTTTCTGTGTGAAAAAAGGCTAAATAAATTTAAAGTTTTCTGTGTGATTACTGTTGGGTACAAGATGAGATCTATGTACAATATAGACAAGTTGGATGAGACCAACTACGATTCCTGGTGTATCCAGATGAAAAGTGTGCTAATCCACCAAGAACTTTGGCCAACTGGCCGTTTGACTCGTGAGCAAATGCGAGTGTAAGGGTACAGAGTATGTTATACTCGGGCTTGACCGACTTTCTTTCTTATTTAGTTAAGTAGTTTTTCCAACGACACACAGGGAAACAGAAATTACTTGTAATCTGACTGCTATCATTTAAGAAGTTAGAGAACTACGACACTTCTCTACAGCAGCAGGAGAACTTCTAAATGACAACTGCAGAGCTGAAAAGGATTGCAACTATGAAGAATATAATGTTGATGAAGGTTGCTCAAGTAAATCAAAAGCATTTCTTAATTTAGACGAAGACCAAGTTACCTCAATAGGTTCCCTGGAGAAATCTATAATTGCACTTTGTTGTGCTGCACACACTCTAAATTTAGCAGTTAAAGATTTTTTAAGGAAGTTCAGTTTGACATTATTAGAGTTTTCACACGAAACACCGTACTCACACTATATGAAATCTATTGCATATAGAAAAATTTAAAAAACCAGTGCTAGACTGTGTGTCGCGATAGAACTCAACCAAGTGATTTGTTTTACTCTTTCTTTTCATATCGAGCAATTGTTCAAAAATGTTCAGCAAGACATTGTTTATAACTATCTAAGTGCCTCGATAAATGTTTTTCTATTATGAGCGAAGTACCAATAATGGCTGCAGTGTTCTTAGACCCGAGATTTGATAGTTACAATTACATTATTTTAACGAGAGCGTAAGTTAAAGTCGGCTCTAACCGACTTCGATATACCCGTTACTCATGGAAACAAATGTTTAATAGCCTTACTGTATGCCTGAGGTGGGTCAGCCGAAAAGTATGCAACATTTTTTAACTCGTCTCTCTCTCTCTCTCTCTCTCTCTCTCTCACTAAGATTGCTGCTGAACGCAATGCTTAGGTTATGAGTGGGGTGGGTGGTGGGTGTTAACTGATCGTTTTTTGCTCATAACTTGAGTATCGTTCATCCGATCTTTATCATTCCTTCAGCAAATCGATAAATAATTTTAAGTACTAGATATCTCTAGAAAGTACGAACCATCTATCATCAAAACTGTAGGAGATATGACGTTTTTTCCAAATTGCGGGGGCGTGAGGGGGCGTGGCAAAAATTGAAAATAAACTTGATCTGCGTGCAGACAATAGGAGTCTACATTTCAAATTTGGTTGCTCTAGCTCTTCTAGTCTCTGAGATCTAGGTGTTCATACAGACAGACGGACAGACGGACATGGCTATATCGACTCGGCAGTTGATGCTGATCAAGAATATATATACTTTATATGGTCGGAAATGATTCCTTCTGCCTGTTACATACATTTGCACGACTTTAGTAGACCCTTTTACTCTACGAGTAACGGGTATAATAAAGAATATTATTTTAAAAAATAAGTATTAATAAATTGAAAGTATTCTTTTATGTTCAAGAGAGCCGAGGTTCGAACCAAAACCTTGGGTTCAGGGGTTCCAGGAACCGGTCAGCGAACCGAACCTTAGACTTTACAGCGTGTTCGAGCCCCCGGACCGAACCTTCTTCAAAATTTTAGAGGTTTGTAGCCTTGATTGTAACTGTTATGAACTATTTTAACGCCACCTAACGAGCTAAAATTCAAGGCGCGTTTCTTTTTGTAACGTGGTCTTCCCAGGAGGCCTATTCCACTCAAGCCCCAGAAAGGTGTTTTGTTTTTAGTGGTGTCCCCAAATGAAGGGCCTAGTACACTGTCATCCTCCTCGTGAACATCCTCCTCCTATAAATCAATATTATGTGCAGTGAATTGTGATTTTTTTGAAGCGAATGTACACTCGACCACGGCCCTTGTTGCTTGTTGGGTGGCAAAGTTTAAGCTGCTTACATTCTTAAGTCTGATTTTGAGGGCAGGTTTTGCTGATGGCTGATAGTCGAGTGGGCTAAGGCGTCGTCCGTGTGTTCAGTCTCCGAGGTCCCGAGTTCAAGTCCCAGTAAAGCAAGAAGAAAACAATTTTTTAATGGTATCTTAAGATTAATTACAGCTTAGGAAAAAATAAGTGTTGGTCGGTCGTGTCTCGTATCTCGTTGATAAAACCATGTCCGTCTGTTTCTATGCTTTTAGCACCGGCAGTTTTAAAGACATCTTAACCAAACTTTGCACGAAGCCTCCTGGTACAAAGACGCTGCACATTTGTCGGAACCGGCTGGATCAGATGACTAGAGCATATAGCTCGCATAGGAACTAAGTAAAGTAGTTTTAGTTAGAAAAACATTTTTGTGTTCAATGGTAGCGTCTATAAGCTTTCCAGTTATAAATATTATCGGTTTTCACACAATTTTGGGAAGATTGTTCAAAATCTGATGAATGTATCGTATATCTGCTATATAAAAAACTGGCAGGCAAATGGTGTGGCAGCCCTGGCCACCTCTGGTCACACCATTCTTCGAGCACCATCCCTACGCAGTAGCAGAACGACAACACAAGCACCATCCCTGACGCGCAGTTTATGGCTGGGCTCCCGCCAACGCGGCTGGCGGGGGGCAGCATCGCGCTTTACAATCGAACAATAATTGTTAGCTTAAGTTACATTCAATAAAGTTAGTTACACATAAACCCTCGTAGCTAAAATGGTCAAAGTAGTGGCGCCATCAATTGCAGAGTTTTGGAAATAACTCAGCTAAGAATGTTCGACGTAATCATTTAAATCCCTAATTTATATAAATTATACAAGCTACAAGGGTACCCCAAACAGTATGGGAAGAGTGTGGGAAAGTGTGGGAAAATTGTGGGAACAGTGTGGGAACAGAGTGGGAAGAGTGAGGGAAGAGTGTGGGAAGAGTGTGGAAACGGTGTGGGGAAAAGTGTGGGAAGAGTGTGGGAACAGTGTGGGAAAAGTGTGGGAACAGTGTGGGAACAGTGTGAGAAAAGTGTGGGAAGAGCGTGGGAACAGTGTAGGAACAGTGTAGGAAGAGTGTGGAAGATGGATGATTGAGACTATTATTTCTTCCTGTTATTCCTTTGCCACTGTAGATGTTTTCCCGTTTTCTTTGGAGCAGCACAATAAATAAGAGTTACAGAAAAAAAAAGAAAAAAGAAAGGACACAGCAGCAAGTGATCTTGTTGTTGGTGTTTCTACTCCTTGTAAGTTTTCTGCTGTTGAAAGATTGCCATTGCTGATTTATATACAATTGAGAGAGCTTGTGATTTTGAAATTAAGCCCTTAAATGTTGGTGAGTGTTATCGACACTCACACCTTTTTTTTACATATTTTAGCTCGTTGTATTTAAACGAGTAAACCGATTTTAAAACAATGTTTTATGCAATTATTGGAAATTCAATAACCTTTCGATTCATTCTTTGCAAGACTCCATCTAACGATTCTGAATTGATATAAGGATTAAAATATAAGTACCTATCAAAAACAAAAAAAAAATTAATTCGATTTCGAGTTCAGCACTCCAGCTACACTAAAAAAGTTGAATTGGAAATGGTTTATTTAATTTTCTTATTTTTGTAAACTTGTGTTATTGGACCATTAAAAAAGATTTATTATCAGGGGTGCCACAGAAATCACTTCCGCTCGAAATTCGCGCGAATTTGATTTCGCTCTGCCACTGAGCCTGTTTGCGAGGGATTTGAAAATCGCGCACCCTTGAGCCGGCGATTTGCTTAAATTTGATAAAATAATCCTTATTGATTCATAAAGGGTTTTTAATTTGTGAATAATCTACATCAAAAAAATTAAACATTTAGCATTTTAAGTTTATTAAATTAGCATTTTTAAAAATCGCCAGTAAAATCGCTAGTTAAATTTATCTTTCTCAGTGTTAGGAAGTACCTAGGTACAAATGCCTAGGTACATACCTACATATTTTGTGTACCTTTTACCTTAACTCGGTATTTTTAAATTCCAGTACCATTTACCTTACCTAGGTCCAAATTTTCATTCACCTTGTCAAAATGAATGACTTTAATGAATTTAATTTCAAATGATCTGGGTGGAAAACTAATCTAATTTAATCATTCTTTCAATTTGATGGTCGATGTGACTATTCAAATAACATAGTCTTGAGCTAATAACTCTGTTGATCCTTAAGACGCTTTAAGTCAAGGAAATACAGAAAGCTGTCAGCGCAACTAGCATGGAAATAAGGTACATAAACTATCTTATGAATGGTTTCAAAATGCGATTGCTATTCAGAGTTGATTATAAATGACAGAATTTTATTGAACACACAACAAACCAAATTACATATATTCTAGGACCCTATCACCAGTGGACTTTGTTATCAACTTAAATAATTAAGTCGCTAATTTTACTATTTAAGAAGATTTAAAAACTTGTCCATATCGCTTTACTTCCTATGTATCTAGGCCAACACCAAGATCAAATATGTAGATAAAGCAATTTGTGAAGTTGACGCGAATGTGGAAACAATAATCAATGTTAATTTTTAAAAATATATATTGTAAATTATGTCAAAAATTCAAATAAAAGGAATTCTAGCCTAAATAGTCGGAAAGAAAAAAGTAAAAAATATATTTTTCTGACTTAAAACAAAAAAAAAGTGTATGTCCCTGTAGAAATTTTGGGAGTCTCGGAACACAGATTTGTTGTACTGATTCCAGAGAATCTTTTGTTCTTTTTCCGTACACTTTTGTTGAAATTTCGATGAAACCTTGGATAGCTCACGTCATTCAGTTGACAACATTTTCGGGTAGGTGGTGTTGGATAATCCATGCTTTAAAAGGCATTTAAAAAGTATGTTTTTTGTACCTTTACCTTTACCTAGGTACTGAAAATTTCGTATACCTTTTACCTTGCCTAGGTATTTTTTACTACCTTTCCAATCACTGGTCATTCTCTGCAACTCACCAAATCGCTAGTATTTCAGAGGTGCCACCTTTTAACAATTGAATTTCGAAATTAATCGAATTAAGTTTTAAGGTGAATAAAATAGCGATTTTTGTGCTGAAAAAAAGATTAAAAAAATTAGATTGATTAGCAATAACTTTTGCGTCGATCTTTTGCTTATTTATTTTGCAATTTGTAAATCGATTTCTGCAAGTTTGAGTTCAAAAAAGTGGCAACGCTAACACCAAAATAATGACGAGAAGCCGCTCGAATTTTAGTTCATTTTATTATTCTTTCGAATTGTTTATAATTTCAATAAATTATAATATTGAAAGCATCGACCAGATTTTCTTGGCTCTTATGAAGGAGCATAAGACTAAAGGAACAAAGGTTTGCCTGGAATAAACTGACCATGAATTTTGCCAACCTTTCCTTAATTTGGCGGGTGGCAAATTTGAACTTTTGTTGTTTGAAAAAAAAAACATTTAACTCCATTGAAGAAAATTAAGATTATTTTGTTTAAAAAAGAACTAACCAAATACTTTACATTTAATAATATTAATAAAAACGCATGAAAAGGCATACTCTTATTTGCGTTCGCGTCGTAATGCGATTTTAGGCTCCTACTCTACTTACTCTCCATTCTACCGCAAATTGTGCAAAATTTGGTGGAAACACTGGATTTTGGATTTTTTGGATTTTTCGGATTTTTAGATTTTTTGGATTTTTTGGTTTTTGAAGCAACTTACATTTGTCAGCCAGCAACTTGTCATGCGCTTGGGTTGCTGTCTTGGCTAATATAGTTGTACATTTTGCTAGGGAAATTTAAAGGAAAATAGTACCAAGAGAAAATACAGTTAATGGAAGACTAGATTCCAGCAGGTGATATGGAATCGGATCCAGCGTTTCAGTATCATCTCGTCTCGTCGCCACTTAAAATGTTGCCCACCCGAAATATAGAGACTTTCACTACATTTTGAGAAATATCTTAGCAACAGCTACCAAAAAACGGAGAAGATTAACAGTAAAGCCGGTCACAATAGACCAGGATTGGTCGCGGTGCGCTATTACCTACGCGGCAACGTTATTTGCCGCGTTCGAAAGGGTTTGTGTACAAGCTTAAAAAATGAAATCACTCAAAGTTCTGTGGCATGGCGAAAATTTTCGCGCGATTTGACAAATCGCTAGTAAATTCTGTGGCACCCCTGTATATTTATTTAAACTCTAACTGCCACTGCCAGTTCTAGCCCATAGCGTTGCAATTTTGGTCATTAAAAGTGTGGCATACTTTTAGGATGCGAATTATATTTACAAGAAAATGTAAAATGCTTGTAAAATAAATGTCAGATACGTTTACTGACATAATCCTCGTTTGGGCCATAGAGGGACGGCAAATTTCAAGTCAAGAGTCTCAATATTCTCCAGGAAAGCATTTATGAAAAATTGTGGTTGCTCTAGCTCTTCTAGTCTCTGAGATCTGGGTGTTCATACAGACAGACGGACGGACGGACGAAGACGGATGGCTATATCGACTCGGCTGTTGATGCTGATCAAGAATATATAATATATACTTTATATGGTCGTAAATGATTCTTTCTGCCTGTTACATACATTTGCACGACTTTAGTACACCCTTTCACTCTAACGGGTATAAATAGTAGTACTTATACCGGTATGTACCGTTATACCGAAATAAAAATCCGGTTACCGTATCAAAACCGAAATCCGAAATTAATTGAAAACCGTAGCAGAACCTTTAACCGAAACATTCATTTCGGTACGCAATTCGTTTCGGGATTAAGCCCTGACCAGAAAGTTTAAATATTGATTAAAATATATGTAAAAATGAACGTATTTTTGTAGGTTTGTTCTTTATGGGCGTCTAAACTGCTAGTCCGTCAGAAAAGAGTCAAAGGCAATGTCCCAAGTCAGTGAACTGGTTTGAAACCGCTTAAAAATGGCTCTAAAGTGGCTCAGAGCCACTTAATGAGTAGGCTAGTACTTGGCACTATAATTGTACAGTTAGTCAGTTATACCCAAAATGAAATGGTCACCAATGCTAACCCTAGCCCCTGACCTCTGCCTTGCACATTTTTATGTGGCGGCAACTACGAATTCCACTTTGATATCTTGAACATGGACTTATTGCCGCCGTGTCCCAGGTGATTGTGATGAACGTGCTCCCAGCTATGACCCAGCTTAACACTCACTGGCCTTATCGTTTTACACTTAACTAAGCACACACAAAAGGCCATGAACTTGGGTCGTACCACAAGATCAAGATTTTCTCTGCTGTTCCCAAGATTTCTATTTTTATTATCATCAACTACATCAGCTGCATTTCATTGGAGAAGAGTTCCAGACTACGCTTAAAGTTTTTCAATAATTCCACATTGCGTGTAAGACGATCACCGGCTGCATCGCCACCAGGTAGTACAGCCTCCAATAGAATGGGTAGAATTTGCTCGCCTACGGATTGAAAAAGCTCAGCGATCTTAATTATGGTGGCCGGATCCGGCAAACCTGGTATACCCGCACGTCCAGTTGGAACTGTATCACGACGTCTGCGACGTCTGGTCTCATCGGAATCCTCCACAGTTTCTTCCGAGGAAGAGTCGTCATCATCAGCAGCCTCCTGCTTGACAGTCACTTCAGTGTCCACAGTGATTACATCCTAGTGAAGAGTTGAATTAGTATAGTAGTAGCTTGGACTGGAGTATTGTCACCTGAGGCCTGGACTCGGCCTGATTTATCCATTGTAGTAACAGTATTAGAACGCTGCCAAGCAACAATTGACGTCCCGCTAGGAATCCCATGGTTACACCAATTGTACAAGTTCAATTTGAGTTTGTCATATTTATAGGTCTCCTAACTCTTCTCTAATGGGAACCTAATCAGCTTTGCATGTCAACCGAAATTGATCAATTTGTTTAAGTGACCTTCCCCTGACATAAGGTTCACCTTAAAACTGAAGCGTTATCAACTTTGGTCATGGAATGTGCGGACGAGTGCAGTTTTTTGCTCAGCCAGAAGTCGGCAGACCCAACCCAAAGCCAAGCTCAAACAGCTTCTCGTGATTCTCGGGTAAGCACACAGGTAGTTTTCAGCTGCAGCGGCACATAAATTGTAATTTAAACGCACGGAACGCGTTTGCGCGTTATTAAATCAAATGTGGACGAACGACTAAAAAAAAACAGGCAGGCAGGAGTTGGTGCTGCAGCGGGATGGGGATCGTTGCACTGCAAGCGCCTGGCATGGTGGCAATTTCAGTTGTATTTGCAGCCTGATGCCGAACGGTCGTTAGTTATCGCTAAAGTTGAAGGTGAGGAGAAATTTTCATTATCAAAAGCGCTAAACAAAGTGAAAGT
The DNA here is from genome assembly GCA_037044535.1 of Lordiphosa magnipectinata. Lineage (NCBI taxonomy): Eukaryota > Metazoa > Arthropoda > Insecta > Diptera > Drosophilidae > Lordiphosa > Lordiphosa magnipectinata. The sequence continues at coordinate 195,172 of JBAMBO010002784.1, read as the reverse complement.
GTACTATGTGGAAATGTGCAAAATGTGTGAAGCATAGAACTGGAGGAATCCGAATGACAATTTCACAAAGCTTAGCTTGTTTTTTGAAAGTGTTTGAGAGATTTGACTCTTCAGATCATGAAACGTGTTTTGAAATTTGATTCTGGCTTTTTTTATTTTTAGCCTTATTAAGCGGAAGTAACTGAGCACCTAATTTAAAAAGACTTTCAATTTCTTAAATTTAATTAGCTAATTAGTTTTTAAAAAATTGTAGTAAGATTGTTTTCTTCTTTTTGAATAGCCCAACAGCTCATTGAACACTAAGTTTGTCTTAAATCTGTTTGCTAAAAAACTAATTTTATTCTAATATCATTGGCTTCATTCTAATTTCGCATTTAAAGCTGATAAAAATAAATCCATATCGGAAAAGTGTTAGGAGAGGATTAAGTTAGGCGTGGAAAATGTAGTGGGCATGTACACATATTAAACTCTAAACACAACCAAATTATCAAATCGTGCAGAAATTTCAGTATTACAAATTATTCCCTTCACGTAGTGAATTTCGGGTCACGCGACATTTTCCTTATAAGTGCGCACCAGAGAACTGCAACGAGCTGTCACGAGTAAGCTCGTTCACCCGTGCTACAAATGCAATACGAGTAAACTCAACGCTCAGAGCCCGCTGAACTCTTTCTAGAATTATACACAAAAGAAAAAATGCAAAAGCACTCGTGTATTTGCGGATCATTGTATAAAAGATGACTCATATCTTCGGCCACAAGTCGCCGCGAGGTGAAATCAAAGTTCTACTGCGGGCTGTGGGCGATCACAGTTTGTACACGAGTAACACAAATTACAAGCACGCAAAAACAACAACTTGTGAGAGCAAAAGAGATGAGCATGATTTTGGCAGCATATAACCTGCAACTGTTTTGTTTTTGAGTTTTTAGTTTTTAGTAAACAACAAGGCGAGCAAGCCGCGAGTGTTTAAGTGTGTAACTCGCTTTATACTCGCCCGTGTCTGCCGTAAAGCCCGCTGGAACACGCATAGCCGACAGCTTTAACAAGCTCTTTATATTATTACTCGGGTGAAGAAAGAGCTTTCCCGTTCTGATTCAATGAGTTTGCGATCATTTCGAGTGTGTTTAAACCAAGTGGCGAGCCCAACCATTAACCGGCCTTTTTTAGCTCTTAACTTTAGTATCGCTCATCCAATCTTTATCATTTCTTCAGCAATTCGTTAAATAATATTGATCACTAAATATCTCAAGTAGGTTAGAAACATCTATCTACAAAAGTGTGGAAGTTATGACATTTTGTACAATTTGCGGGTGCGGCAGGGGACGTGTCGAAAATTGAAAATAAACTTGATCTGCATGCAAGTATAAGTAGTATATGTCCCTTATATGTCAATCCACAATCTCTTACCATCTTTGAGATCTGTGCGTTCGAACGGACAGACAAACAGACGGGCGGACAGACGGACGAACATGGATGGCTATATCGACTCGGCTGTTGATGGTGATCAAGAATATATATACTTTATAGGGTCGGAAATGATTCCTTCTCCCTGTTACATCCTTTTGCACAAACTTAATATACTCTGTGTATCGTTGGTACAGAGTATAAAAAAAGGAAAAAAGTTTGTATATATCTGCACAGAAAGAAAAACGTTGAGATATTTAAAAAAAATTTTAATCTTAGAGTAAGCCCGGCCTGAGCTTGAAAATTCAATCTCGATTCTGGATATTCTACACAATTCAAGCTTTTAAGGATTGGCCCAAGCCTTTCGAACTTGTATCATGCCACATGTGCTTACTTCAATCCCTTTCGAGATCACATGTTCATAAATTAGATAGCCTGAGCGAAAAAGTATAAATAGTATTTTTGACATGCGGCAACAATTGATTTCGATGGTGGTGTTCGATGAGATGCCGTTCCATTTGTGTTCAGCGCGAATGGTTGTGGGTTCGAGTCCCAGTTAAGCCCAAAAATTTGTAAATTTCTTTGTTTTTCAGAAGTTTTAACTTAACCAAAACTGGTGAGGGTCTTGAACTGTATAAGGATGTCCTATTGAATATGTAGCGCAGGAAAGGAAGGCATCTTTTCTGGGATCAAATCAATATAACAAATCGAGCTCAAATAAATCTCGAACCTGCTTAAAATAATCCTTTTTTGGGATAAATGGCCGATTTCTGGTCTTCCAGATAGCTGCTATGTGCCAGATAAGCTCACAATTTACTCTGCTATTTGTAAGTTTATGTGAGATATCGCTCTATGTAGAAGATGAGAAATAGGCGCTAAATAGTGCTGGAATTTGTTGCTTAACTTCATATTTTTACACTCTGTACTAAAGGTACACAGAGTATATTAAGTTTGTGCAAAAGTATTTAACAGAGAGAAGGAATCATTTCAGACCCTATGCAGTATATATATTCTTGATCAGCATCAACAGCCGAGTCGATGTAGCCATGCCCGTCTGTCTGTCTGTCTGTATGAACGCACAGATCTCAGAAATGGTAAGAGATAGAGATTTGACATGTATAGGACATATACTTCTTACAGTTGCAGGCAGATCAAGTTTATTTTAAATTTTTGCCACGCCCCTCCCGCCCGCTCAATTTGGAAAAAACGTCATATCTCCCATAGTTTTGATGATAGATTGTTCGTACCTTATAGAGATATCTAGTAATCGAAATTATTTATAGATTTGCTGAAGAAATAATTAAGATTGGATGAACGATACACAAGTTATGAGCACAAAAAGTTAACCAACTCCCCCCCATTCCTGACCACCACCGCTGTATTCAAACAAACACAATCTTTGGGAGAGAGAGAAACTTAGAGATGAGCATATAACGTGTATAACAGTATATAATGCGTAGAGCTCGTAAACACCATATAAAGCGTATAACACATATAACGAGTGAGTAAATGCGAGCGACGGCAATAACTGGTACAGAGTATCTTATAGTCGGGCTTGACCGACTTTCTCACTTGTTTAAGATTACCCCGCGATAAATGTAATTCTTTTTAGGATTAAAAAAGTCGGATCAATTTAATCCGTTTTTTGATCGGGTCAAGAATATCCGGGATAACGTTGTTTTCATTACCGATTGGGATTGATTTGATCCCGTATGAGTTTTTTTTGTTTTGTTTTTTGAGTATGATTAATTTCAGTTAGAACCCACACAAAGTGGCAAACAATTTATGTAGTTAGTGAAGTGCTACACATCGGCGTCCATCATAATTGTTTGATTTCGTTGTAACTCGACTATCGTTCATCCAATCCTTACCATTTCGATAAATAATCTTGATTACTAAATATCTCTAGAAGGTACGAACCATCTGTCTTCAAAATTGTAGGAGATAGGACGTTTTTACCTAATTTGGCGTGGCAAAAATTGAAAATAAACTTGATCTGCCTGCAAGTATATGAAATATAAATCCCATACATGTTAATCCTCTATCTCTTACCATCTCTGAGATCTGTTTGTTCAGACGGACGGACGGAAATGATTCCTTTTCCCTGTTACATACTTTTGCACAAACTTAAAATACTCTATATAGTCATGAGCGTTGCGAAAATATTTTTTGAATCTTGCATAATATTCTTGAAGAATATGACAAATTTCAATTATACTTGAAACATTCTTCATAAAACATGTAACGCAATCAACAAATTTCAGTTAAACAACAAATTAATTCATAACTAGAAAATGGGAAACTTTTTTTGATAGAGATGCAACCCTTTTTGAGGAGATGGAAAATTATTTTGTACACGAACCTTCTAACTAGATTTTCCAATAAGAAAAATTAAATCAGTTGAAGTTCTGTGGCACCTAAAGCCCTATACGGACATCCGACGTTCGTAATTTAACTAACTTCGTCATATGTTTCGTCACTGTGGAACGTAAGAGTAGTGTGACCAGAATTCAGAAAAAATTACGCCGAAAATTAAAGTTTGTGATATTGTTAGTTTAACTGGCGGCGGGTCACACTGCTCGATCAACTGTATTATGATTTGATGCCAAGATGTTTTTATACCCGTTACTCGTAGAGTAAAAGGGTTTACTAAAGTCGTGCAAATGTATGTAACAGCCAGAAGGAATCATTTCCGACCATATAAAGTATATATATTCTTGATCAGCATCAACAGCCGATTCGATATAGCCATGTCCGTCTGTCCGTCTGACCGTCTGTCCGTCTGGCCGTCTGTCTGTATGAACACCTAGATCTCAGAGACTAGAAGAGCTAGAGCAACCAAATTTGAAATGTAGACTCCTATTGTCTGCACGCAGATCAAGTTTATTTTCAATTTTTGCCACGCCCCCTCACGCCCCCGCTATTTGGAAAAAACGTCATATCTCCTACAGTTTTGATGATAGATGGTTCTAGAGATATCTAGTACTCAAAATTATTTATCGATTTGCTGAAGGAATGATAAAGATCGGATGAACAATACTCAAGTTATGAGCAAAAAACGGTCAGTTAACACCCACCACCCACCCCACCCATAACCTAAGCATTGCGTTCAGCAGCAATCTTAGTGAGAGAGAGAGAGAGAGAGAGAGAGAGAGAGAGAGAGAGACTTAGAGAGCGCACTGCGTTGTGCGTTGTGTGTTAACTGGCCGTTTGACTCGTGACCAAATTCGAGCTGCGACATTAAGGGTGCAGAGTATGTAATAGTCGGGCTTGACCGACGTTTTCAAAAGTTTTGTTGTCTGATCTGTTTATCGTGATGAATTTGGAGTCATTTATGTTGGATTTAGTAATTGACAAATGTCTATTAATATCTAGCGGATAATAAATAGCCGAGTTAAAAAATGTTGCACACTTTTCGGCTGACCCACCTCAGGCATACAGGAAGGCTAATAAACATTTGTTTCCATGAGTAACGGGTATATCGAAGTCGGTTAGAGCCGACTTTAACTTACGCTCTCGTTTTTGTAAAAGCTCGGCCACTTCTCCACAAGTCTTGTTCACAAGATTTAAGTTCGAATGCTTGGGGTGGAAAAGATCGCATGGCCCCCAATTTGGCCTACCCAGAATGCAGCAGCAGCTACAACAACACCTGTATGCTGCCCATCTCAGGGATGCCACTGATTCACCCGGGTCAGAATGCCGTCCAACACCACCTAAGTCGTCATCAAATCAACACAAGCTGCGGCACAACACGGCTCCCGCCCTCCTACCGAAAACTCGCTATTAACTCGAAAAAAAGGGAAAGATCGACAAATGACATCCCGCTATTTTAACGCCAAAATTAAAGAAATTTTCCTTCATGCGAAAACATTTCCAAAGGACTCTTTCGTTGTTTCTTTTCTGCCATGGTTTTTATATTACTTTTTTAAAATTCACTTTACCTAAAAGCACTCCATCTGATCGATGCAGGTAGAAGCTGAGTGACTTAACATGGTGCATTCTCAATGCTGCGTCAGCTGCTCAAACCACAAGAAGGTCCACAGCCAATTTACATAGTCTCCACAAATGTGCTGTTAAGCGTAACATTGACTGTTAAGGGTGACGTTCAAATTCTTATCTCCGTACGTGCAAAAAGTTCAAGTGGCGAAGTTGTAACTTCTGCTTCTTCTTCCCTCAATTTTTGTATGTTCTCGTTGCTTCGGATGTCCGTATGGGGCTTAAGGCTTTTTCTAGAGATTTACAAACCAACCATCTGCGAAATCTTTAGGGATTTCGGTGTCAACCCGGAAATGTAGAAAAGTTAATAAATTTTAGGCAAAGTTATCAGCATTAAAAGGTTTTGCATTAATGTTAAATAACACATTATATTACCACTTCAAATATTTGACCTTTTTAAAATCTACAAAACAAATCTAAAGATGCTTTCGTGTCCTAGAAATCTCTAGAGATTTTGGCCTCGGTTGGTTTGCAAATCGCTCGAAAAATCCATCGGTGTCGCAGAACTTCAAGAGATTGCATTTTCTTATTTGAAAATCTAGCTAGAAGGCTTGTGGCTGATTCTTCACGTATTTAAATTGTTCTACATATGTACATTGTACAATGTACATACATACATATATGTATGCTAATAAATATTGGGAGTGCAATAATGAGAAAATGTCACAGAAATCTCTAGAGATACCGGTTGGTTTCCCTTATTTTGGTTAGGGAGTAATTTGATGTTCAAGTGATAATTATTGATTCTGTTTTATGTTTTATGAAGCATTTTTAAATTATAATTCAAGTTTATATATTATATATTCATTTCATATTCTCCAAAAATAAATTGCGAAATTTAAAAATGTGTTCGCGCCACTCATGAAGTGTAACTTGCCAGCCCTTAGTCAGCTGGCTTTTACTTTAGGTGACTGTTTTTGTCAAATACGAAAGACTTTGGTTGGTTTTTCGAATAATAATTAAAACGCAAATTGCAATGCTTAAACTAATCAAATAATTTATTCATTTGATGCCACATAACCAGAAAAATAATGTTTACATTTCGAAAACTAATTTTACTTGTCAAAATTGTTTGGGTGGTTAATTTTGCTAAATCTCCTGACAAAACACGAGAGATTTGAAACCAACCGAAAGAGATTTCTGTGACACCGAGAATTGGTTTTGGGTTGGAATTTGGTTGAAAGAGATTTCTGTGACACCGCTGATTGTGCCATATTGCGTATTATTATATTTCCAATTTTCGACTCTGCTGTTACGTACATGCAAGGGTACCCAAATAATTTTAATGTGTATAAATTTTCTTTGAACCGAACCAAAAGCTTGGGTTCGGAACGGGTTCGGGTTCATCTATTTTTGTTCTCGTGGTTCGGTTCGGTTCACAGTAAAAAAATAAATTCTAAAGTAAATTCTATTTCAAATTTAAGTCATCTTCTTCATTAAAAATATGAAAATTAAAAAATATGTTGGCGCAGTCATAATATATAAATTGGCAACCCTAAGCCCTTGTTGGTACACTCAAAAAACAACTCGCCCAAAAAAGTGTAATTTTCGCACTAATTTTTAGAAAATCACCCTAAGAAAGGGCCAAAGGCGACTCAACATATTCTTAAGAAAAGTTTTCTAAAAAAAAAAAATGGAAATTGTGTTCTAAATTTCAGGGCAATTTTTCTAAAAAAAAAAGGGGTGCGGGGCGGGGTGTTGTTTCTTTATTGTTGTTTTTTTTTTTATTTTTAACTTTACTGGGGGGATTTGAACTCGGGACCTCTCACAAATGATGCTGAACACGCGGACGGACGCCTTAGCCCACTCGGCTATTTGCCTTAAGCAAGCCGCAGCGGCAAAACATAGTTAAGAAAGTACGCATTTTGGCGAGGCCTGGGGTCAAGTCACCGAAACAGCATTTATTCTTTTTTTTTTATATATATTCTTTAAGAAAAACTTTCATAAAATTTGGGTTTATTTTCTCAATTTTAGGGCAAAATACCCTAAATTTGTAACAAATATTTTCTAAAATCAAAGGCGAAATTATCCTAAAAATTAGAAAGGGCAATAAAGAAAATTCACCCTAAAATTTAGAAAAAAAACAAATTTTTCTAAATTTTAGAAAGTTTTTTCTAAAAAATTAATTTTTAGGGCAACTTTTTTAAAATGCCGAAAATGTTTTCTTAAAGCCGGGTATCCAGCACCGCGGAAACTAAAAATTCCTGCCAAACTTCTTATAAAAAAAACTGTGCCAGGAATTTTTAGTTTACCTTTTCGTTGCTTGAGTATCCAGCAACATGAACGAAACCCACAGTTTCTTATCGATAGTTGGCCTATCGATAGCGCGTGTGGATCGAGAGAACAGCTGATACACAGCTCAGGAATATATTGGTTACAATTATTTTGGACGTGATGACCGAAAATTTGGGGCGATGCTTCTTTGTTTTTGTTATGCTGGGGAACCAGCAGAGTGCAGAGATTGGTAGGGGATGTAGCCAAGGGGACACTTATGCCAAATTGCTGAGGCGGCCTGAAAGATGCCCTCCATGGACACAAAGGTCGATGGGATATCGTAGGTTGAGCCGGTTTGTCGCCAGATCAGATGCAAGTCTATGCGAGTGGGCCACCAGTCGGTCAGGATGCATACATATTGAATTGGGCTCATAATGGCAAGCGTCCAAATCGTGGTATTTAGTTGTATGCACACATGCCAGGGACCTCACATAAAAGACTCTAGTTTATTGAGGGCAGTGGAGCATTACGTACCCCATAGCGGGATCCCCTGGTCCAGGAAAGCAAGATGATCAAGAATTTTGGATCGCAACAAAATATCACTACGAGGCTACAACCGTAGCTGCTGCCCGAGTCACATAGACTTTCCGGGCCAGAGATACGCCAAGGTATTTCCCCGCGGTATCTATTTGATCCTAGGAGTCGCACTCGAGCAACTTTTCGGGGTCTCATAGCGATCATGTTGAATATTTGAACGATTAAAGGGTATGTTCCAGCGGTTTGCCCATCGACCAAAGCCAAGGTACTGATCCGGCCTCTGAGTTGACAAAATCCTTAATTTTAATGCGAATGTATTTAGGTAATCTTGTATCCGACCATGAAAGACTTCATTTGATTGGCGACCAACCGAGAAGTCATACTTCTTTGGAGATTATAACATTTTAAAGTTGTACAGATAACAACAAGCTGCATTAATGATTTGCGCCATCCGGGCAAAGTGTCATGCTCAGCCATCGGCCTATCATCCTCTAATATAGCATAAAGTAGCACCTACTTCGCGATGCATGCTTCCCCCAAAAAATATAATTTTTTTTCTCTACATTTATTTAAATTCAAATAATTAACACTACTTAACAGCTGATTAATCAGAGTGACCATGCCCCTGCTTTAGTTATGTTCCACACACACAAGAAATAAATTGCAAATTCCTGGCAGGAATTTTCCGCAGTGCTGGATACAGAAATTTTTTCGAAAATTTTAAAGCGATTTTCTTAAATACAGAAAAATAATTTTCTGAGTGTACCGACCATATGTAGAGGGCGCCAGCTTAGAGATTTGAAACCAACCGAAAGAGATTTCTGTGACACCGGGAATTGGTTTTGAGTTGGAATTTGGTTGGAAGAGATTTCCGTGACACCTCCGATTATTCTGAAATTAATTTTCGACACAAAAATTAAATTTCGTCACAAAACTGTATTATTCGTAATCCCTCGAAATACTTGGGAAATTGATCAAAAATGCCGATAGAAATTTTTTAGTTTGTATATTTGTTTCTGTTTCGTAACTGTCGACTGTTAGGTGAATCAAATTTTTCGGTTACGGTGACGGTTTTGGTTACAACTTTAAAACTGTTAATATAGGTTAATGGTTTCGGATTCTGTTTTAATCTCTGCTTTAGAATTAAATTACTTTTTACTTTGCCGCGGAATAATAGCGACACTATTGCTAACAATTGCAAGTTGTCTGTGCTTTTAGTAAAAGTCTTTGGCGGTCAATTATGTTGCCTTAAAAGCACAACAAGCAACGGAACTCTCGCCCTTTAGTTAGATTTTGTTGGCCACCTCTGAATTAGACTTTAGAAAGTGGGTGCATGTTTAGTGTGCTACTTTCAAAACAAAAAACAGCAAAAGTTGTTAGTCTGAAGGCTCCTTCCTGCACATTATTTCATAGCCTTTTTATATCTCTCACTCTGAAGTGATGCGGAATCAGGAAATGCGGTATAAATGTATCGCCCAGATAGCTATAGTATAATCAGGCAAAAGATAGCTCTAAAAATAGACTGTTATCATATTATATCAGCTAGTCATTCATTTGAATAATATACACAATGAATTTGCGCTGTCGAAGATGTTTCCTCCTTATTGATAATAATAACTTGTCAGAATTCAACAAGTTAAAGTGGAAAACAACTTTTCTGTGTGTAAGCGGGTTTTTTTTTACACACGGTTTTCTTTTTACAATCTCTAACGGGTTGGTCTCTTCACGGTGTATCGATGCGAGGTTTTCTTTGTGTCTCTCTGTCTATTTAATATTCAGCGTTCACACAATTTCTGCCTACGGTGTGACCATCCTTAAATTTCTTAAAAATACCTTGACACTAAAATATCGATATATTTACATCATGGCGGTTATTTTCCAATAAATCCAAAGACTACATGTGCAATGTTTTTCTCTTTTATCTTAATTACATAATTTTTTTATTTTCTTTTTTGCAGCATTTTTAAATTTTAATAGAAATCGCACTTGATAAAAACTCAATCATCATGAATTTGTTCTCACGCCTTAAACGATTGGGCGGTGCAGCCAACAAGGTAAGTTTTAAAATAACATTCATATTATTAATTAATAATTCTTTTTTTATTTACAGAATTCCGTTACATTGCCCATAACAGGTAAATTAATAATTAATGTTCAAATTCGGAAATTTAAATGCCAATTCAAATTATAACGCTTTTATTTAAGCGGCGAGCTTTTGTTTGAGCTTTCTTCTTATAACAGCACGCTGTTAGCCACTGTTAACAGCTGCAGTTAATTCAAAAAGCGCTGTTAGCGCAAATATAGCAAATGCAAAGCACTAACGCATTAGTGCTACCACGTTCGACTATTTTTGAGATTAGCAAATGCGCCCTTGGGACTGTCATTGGTCACACTGTTTTAATACCCAAATCGTGGGGTATTCTTCTATATATCTTCTATATATTTCTAGCTGCCGCGTCAGATACTACAGCAAAAGCAACAAGTGAAAGTGCTACGCCAGAAGTCTACAAGTGTATAGCAGAGGATAAATTACAAGGAGGCCCACAGAAACCAGGTGATTAAAGTGAAAGAAAAAAGTGAGAGAGGGAAGCTGATGTAACAAGACGCTGACATTGCACTGAGAAAAAATGCTAATTATGTGTGTATGTATGTATGTACTTGGGCGTGTGTACGTGCCTTATCAGGCAGGGAAATATGTGAAAAAAGAGTCACAGATATTGATTTTTGGTATCACAAGAGTGCCCAGTGCCCTTATCAAGCCAAGATATTGATTTTTGTTATCAAAAATGAAGCAGGCTGCCTATGACGTCATACGTAGAAAACCAGTTTCCCCCTCTCACCACTAGCTTTTAATCTAAAGCAAAAAAGCACATGATCAGAGCCAAGCTTTCATCTCTTTTATTTTCTAATTGAAGCTAAATTGAAACTGATTAAGTGCAATCAATTGACATTCCTCTTTCCACTTTTCAGTTGAATTGAACATTGTCGACATGGTGGAGGATAAAAAACTGGATGTGGCCGATGGCGCCGATGAGCAAATGTTGGGCTCGAGTGGCTTGGAAGACAAACTGGCCGGTCGTCGCGATGAGGTTAAGTTCATCAAGAGCGATCCTCAGAATGGGGATGCTAAAATTGACATAGGCAATCTCAATGGTGGCAAACCTGTAAGTGTGCACACACACACACACCTCAATCCAAAATCTCATTTCTCCGCATTTCTAGACCTTCACGGGCATGAGCAAGGAGGAGCTCATGAAATATGCCAATGATCCTTTCTGGGTGCGTCTACGTTGGATTTTCTTCATTGGTTTCTGGGCCATTTGGGTGGGCATGCTGGTGGGTGCAATTCTCATCATTATTGGTGCCCCCAAATGTGCTGCACCTCAACCTTTGCCCTGGTTTAAACGTGGTCCACATGCCAAATTCTCACTCGTAACGGAAGCCAAACCCCAGGATGTGGATTTAGCCAAGAAAATTCATGCCACGGGTGTCATTTATGAATTGCCGGCAGCATTGACCTATGAGATTAAGTCCAGTCCTCAGTTGGAGGAGAAAATTAAGCAATTGTTGGCCTACTACAAGAGCAGCGATGTGCGTGTCATTTTGGATGTGACACCCAATTATGCGGGCAAAGAGTCGGCCCTAATGAAGAATGCCTTGCAGGATCAGGATCAGCGTAATGCCTTTGTGTGGATCAGCGGACGGACTAGTGCACCCACCAACTGGCTTAAAGTGGGCGGTAATCGCTCAGCCTGGGAGCAACTAGATGGCAGTTATGTGCTATCCCAGTTCGAGGAAGGTTACTATGATCTAAAAATGAACAGCTCCCTGGTCAGAAAGGAATTTGGTGGTGTACTCAAGCACTTGGTCGGACTGGGAGTGCAGGGATTTAGATTGAAAAATACAAAATTCTTTGTACTCTCCGATAATCTCGAAGATGAAGTTAATTCGCATGTGCCAAAAGATTTGAATTCGGCGCCAAATGAATATGGCTTCTATGACCACAAGCAAACCACTTTCCACTCGGGATTGGGTGATGTGCTGTATGAATATTTGCATATTGTAAAGAATGCCTCATCAGAAGCCTTCCTATCGGTGGCCGAGGATGTCATTCAACCTCAAGTTTATCAGTTGAGCGAAGCAGTTGGAGCCTACGGCATTGATTTGCCCATTTATGGAGACTTTGTGCAATCCTTAAGCAAACCAAAGCCTGACAATAAGTCAAAAGATCATCTGGAGAATATCCTGTTCCAGGCTGGCAATGGCACCTGGCTGCAATGGAACTTTGCCGATGTTAATGTGAATACTCAACATGATCCCTCAGCTTTGGCTTGGGTGCTTTCCCTCTTGCCAGGTGTGCCTGTGGTGGCTGTGGATGCCATTGAGTATAAGAATGTGACAGCGGATACCTACCATAATATAGAGCAATTGCGCAGTTCGGCCTCCTACATGCACGGCGAGCTGATGCTCTTCAAAACCGATCCCCTGTTGGCCTTCTCCAGGTAAGCAAGCCTTTGTTACAGTTCAGCTAGCATTAATTAATGATTCTGTAACCTTTCTCTCACTAATGCTTGCCCCTTGAAGGCAGAGGTATACCTACCTATACATTCCCTTCCTTTGCTAAGAAACTAACATGTATTCGATTTTTCATTATAGAATCAAGTCTGGCAATCCCGGCTACTTTGTCATCTTCAATCCTACCGAGTTGCCGCAACCTGTACAAATCGGAGACTCGCATGATCTGCCCGACAAGATGACCATCTCGTTTTTCAGCGAGAACTACAATGTCTACAACAATAATGGCACACAGGTTGCCACCGGAAACAAGGTCAGCCTTAAAGATCTACATGTGGCCCCACATTCCACCATCATACTGACCTATGTGCCCGTCAAATCGGAGTAAAAAAAAAAAAGTATAAACAAACTATAACTATCCTAAATATTGCTTCTATATCCATTGAGATTCACAAGCCGCTTAACAAAACTCAAAATACGCAAAACAAAGCTTAACTCATTTTGGAGACATGCCCAATGCATTGCATTGTCTCGCGGTTGCTTTAAATTAAATAAAAGTTATCAATTGCATTTAAAAGTTGGTGAGTTTTCATTACGGGAGAATCGATTGATTGAAGATGATTACTGCGATTTCAGTAGGCATTCCAAATTTAAAGTAGTTTGTAGGCAAATTAAAGCACTAAGCAGCTCACATCAATAAATTGTGCCAGTTGAGCCCCCAAGAAGGCAAGCCAAATATTAGGTAATATTCTAGTATTAGGGCCTTCTCTCAAAAAATTATACATCAATGCCAGCCATTAACTTTTTAAAGATTACTTTATGTATCCATCCTAATTTTGGCATACTTTTCCAGCAATTCGGCGGTTATCTTACTAATGGCAGCTGTAATGTTGCCTTCCATGCTGGAATTGTTGCTGACTTGTCTCTGTACACGAGAAATTTCACGTAGTCCTACAAAAAATAGTCTAGTAGGGTCAAATCGCTTAATCTAGGCGGCCAATGGACTGGTCCAAGACGGAAGATTAACTCGCCTCTCAATTGGTCCATGCTTTCGCGTACCGTGTTGAAACCACATGTCAACCAAGTTCAATTCTTCCATTTCGGGCAAAATCAACAACAACATTCGCAGGCGAAGGTACGTCAAATTCGAGAGTGGGATCACCAACAACATTCGCAGGCGAAGTTACGTTAATTCGGAAGTGGGGTCAGCAACGACATTCGCAGGCGGGGATTCGTCAAATTCGGGAGTGGGATCAGCAACAACATTCGCATTCGCAGGTTCATCAGTGGTGGGCTCAGGATCAAAAACCTTCTCCGACTGAGAATGAGAGGTGGACACAGATGCAGGTTTGTGTCCGTTGAGGCGACAATGTCGGCTCAAATTTGTATCGTGTTTGAATATCTGGAAACATTCGCACTTAAAATGTTTCTCATTTCCGTGGATATTTAAATCTTTTCTTAAGGCTGATGGAAATTTGAAACTTTTTTCGCAAAAGTTTCACTTATGCATTTTGCGTTTTAAAAAAAAATAAGAAGTCGCCCACAATTTCAAACAAAAAGGCGAATCGCAATTTCAATTTGCCAGTGTACTTAATGCTATGCCAGTGCTGCCCAGCTCGATATTAAATTCGCAGCGATCGCGGGCTTGACAGTTATTGAATAGATTTTACGAATATGGTGAATGTTGTTTGGTCATTCGCGATCGCCAAAACCAAATCCCCCATTACTAAGTATAACTTCGTTATTTATTTTTATACCCTTGTAGAGGGTATATTAAAACTGTCCAGATGTTTGTAACGCATAGAAGGGAGCATCTCCGACCACATAAAGTATATATATTCTTGATCAGCGTGACGAGCTGAGTTGATAGTCAGTCTTAAAGCTATCTTAACCAAACTTTGCACGAAGCCTTTTGGTACAAATACACTGCACATTTGCCGGCATCGGCAGTATCGGACGACAATAGCATATAGCTGCCATAAAGTTTAGTATACGACTGATGGCTCCAAACTGGATGGACATGTAGGAGGAGGAGTCTTCAGTCTAGAGCTCATGATCAAAACTTCGATTCGACTTTCGTTTCGACTGATCATTGTAGTGTTTACCAAGCAGAGGTTGTTGCCTTCCAGGAGGCTACCAACCTTCTGGAAACTCTCGTAACCAGAGGAAGCGAAGTATACATTTCCTCAGATAGTCAAGCTGCCTTAAAAGCCGTTGACGGTAATATTAATAACGCCAAAACTCTTATAGAGTGCCACAGATTTCTTAATGAGATGGCTCAGCACTTTAAAATAAATCTCGTTTGGGTGCCTGGACACTGCAACGAGATGGCCGACCACCTCGCTAGACTTGGCACTTCCAATCAGCTCCTACCGGTGCCACTTGCGACCCTTAAGCTACAAACAAAAGAAACAACTTGTCGAATAACCATAAATCGACGGCAAACGATTCACACGTGTGAAGTATCTAGGCTTACATGGCCTACTCTCAATATTAACACATCTAGGGCGTTACTCTGTCAACAAAGAGAGAACTGCCTAGTCGCAAGACACGCCGCGAGGCTTGGCATCAGACACAATGACTTCTGCAGAAGCTGCAATTCAGTGGATGAAGAGGAGAGTGTACAGCACCTCTTCTGTCACTGTCCAGCTCTCAGCAGAAGGCGACTCGCAGTTTTGGGTAGTCCTTTCCTAATCGATTTATCAGACATCTCTGAAATAGGTGTTGCCCCTATGCTAAAATTTGTGCTACTTTCTAAATGGTTTAACGGGACAGACCCCCCTCCGTCTACGACCATAGCGTAGAAAGGGTTATATGTTACCACAGCTGGCCTTCGATGGCCAAAGCAAAAAGCCAACAAGCATTGCAACCTAACCTTAGTATACGACCCTACTCAACAACAATTTTGAAAAAAGGTCATCGATGGACCGCTAATTGTAAAGAATTATGATACAACAAAGTCACGGCGGTCATCTATGGTTTCTTTTTAAGTAAGTTTGGAAATATGCAGGTTTTGTTCTAAAATATTTGGGCGACAACCCCAGACTTTAAATGCAATACCTTTTCCAAGTGCATAAAGCAGACCAATAGCGTGACGTGTATTACGTTTTTATACCCGTTACTCGTAGAGTAAAAAGAGTGTACTAAAGTCGTGCAAATGTACTTATGTAACAGGCAGAAGGAATCATTTCCGACCATATAAAGTATATATATATTCTTGATCAGCATCAACAGCCGAGTCGATATAGCCATGTCCGTCTATCCGCCCATCCGTCTGCCTGTATGAACACCTAGATCTCAGAGACTATAAGAGCTAGAGCAACCAAATGTGAAATGTAGACTCCTTTTGTCTGCACGAAGATCCAGTTTATTTCAAATTTTTGCAACGGCCACCGCCGCTCCCACAATAAAAAATGTTGAATAACTCCCACAATTTTTAAGATATCGGTCTCAAATTTAAAACTTACAGTAGTTTCAAAGATATGGACTGATCTGCAGTGGGGCATCAAACACAAAAAAAGACCAAATCTGTTAGTCAAGTAATTTCTATTTTATTGGATTCTTATTGGGGGGTGCCACAGTAAAATCACTGGAGATTTTGGTATAAACGTTTACATTTCAAATTTTAATTACTTTATTCTATATGTAAAGTGAGAAGTATATCTGCGGTTGCTAGATCAGATGGTGAATTTGAGCGATTTGGGAACGACTGCTAAAATCTATTTGGCTTTGAACAGTCATTTTCAATCCGCTTTAGATTCACCATTTGATTTAGCAACCGAGCATTTTGGTGTCACTTCACATATTAATGCAAGCAGTTTAAATTTGAAATACAATCGTTTATACGAAAATCTCTAATGATTTCTGTGGCTCCCCCGATTGATTTAAATAATGGGTGACTGTAACTCAAAATGACCACTTTTATTGCCTACGGTGTGCAAAGGCAACCAGCTAGTCCTAGCCTCGCTATAGCTGAGTTTTGCTTCAAGCCATGTGAGTTGGACCATAGCTGGCAATGGCCAATAAATTAGTCCCACCGAGTCAGAGTTCGCTATTTTTATACTCTGTACTAAAGGTACACAGAGTATATTAAGTTTGTGCAAAAGTATGTAACAGAAGGAATCATTTCCGACCCTATAACGTATATATGTATATTCCTGATCAGCATCACCAGCCGAGTCGGTTTGGCCATGTCCATCTGTCCGTCTATCTGTCTGTCCGTCTATCTGTCTGTACCCAGCCAACATTTTATGAAATTTTTGATCGCATTCGAGTCTTTTTCGAGTCGTCTGTCTGATTAAAGTAGTCATAATTGCGCTCGTTTTCTGGTCATAAGTGATACTTTGGTCGGGAGAAAATAGTACCCTAGCCGCGACTCTTCTTGAAGAATCGTTTACAACCCGTTTTTCTAATCAGTTTCGACTCATATTCGAGTCATATTTGCAAACTTTTCCGAGTCATGTTCCAATCATTTTTGTCATATTTTCAATCATTTGCTTGCTAAAAAAAATGAAATATTTAATTGAAGAATAACATTGAAATAAGTTTATTAAATAAAATAAGCTTTATTTACATATTGTATAGATATGTAAAATAAAATTTTAAGTAATATAAAGTAAACTTAAAAATACAGGTTTATATAAGTTCATTGTAGATATTTAAAAAAAATTGATCTTATAAAAAGGTAAAAGTTAAATCAAAAATTCAAAATATTCATTCCACATTTTCTTTTTCAATGGCAATTATCTAAGAAAAAAATTAATTTTATTTTCACAATTATTGAAATATTAACCTACTTTTAATGGTTGTGACAATTTTTTTTTTTTTTAAAAAGCATTTATTATTAACATTAGTTTTTTGGTACCTTTTTCTGGCTCCTTAACCTAATTTAACGCTTATACATTTCGGTCCTGCTTCAGTTATCTTCTATATTGATTTTCGTGTTATTGTGTATTACGGTTTGTGAGTTGAGCTTTCTTACAAAATATTTGTACTGTTTTGTTTTGTTAGTGAGATTCGTTGTTTTAGCTTGAGATTGCGTGTTTTTTAAATTTAGATTTCCCTTTTAGAAAGATCCTTAGGGTGGAATCTTTTCAGTCTTCTTTTCTTTTTCCGGCCTTGCTTCCTTCGTGGTCGCAGTAGTTTCCTAGCGAGGTGGTTTGGGTGAGCAGTCAGTCTTTTTGTGTAGTCTCTGGCCTGCTTGTTAATAACATCGCCCACCTTAGCGACTTTAAGGTTTCCTTAATTATTCTCGTCCTCATGTACCATTGAGCTTATGCGATCTAGGTGCGGCTTTGCTGCTATACCGTAAACCTGTAGTCCGTACCTCCATGCAGGTGCGAGAATGCTTTTATAAATGAGTACCTTGTTCTTTAGAGACAGTTTGCTCCCGGCGTTCAGCAGCCAGCTCATCTTTTGTGCCTTGAGCTGTATTGATTTGACCAGACCGTTTACGTGCGACTTGAAGGTAAGCCTTCGGTCAAGAAAAACTCCCAGGTATCGGTATCCTGCAAGGTGATCCAACAGCTCTCCTTGGAGGAAAACTCCTGGGCACTCGTCTTTTCTCAGCGTGTAGGTAACACTGGCACACTTTGAAAGGTTTAGTCCTATATTCCAATTGGAGCACCAATTTCCGATTCTTACTAGATACTCTTGCATGGTGTCAGTAGCGGAATATATGCAGGGATCCCTTGCCAATAGAGCTGTGTCGTCTGCAAAGGTGGCGATCATGAAATCGATTCTGTCAACGATTTGGGGATTTTGGTTAGATGGCATATCGTGAGTGAAAAGGGTGTAGAGCGTTGGGCCTATGACACTTCCTGGTTGTGACAAGGAAGCACTTTTGGGCGTTTGGCTTAGTGCTAATTCCCTTCCAGCTATAAGCAGAAGCCAATGTATCCGAAAATACCTTTGGAATAGCTGCTCTAATATATTGTGTGGATCCTTCTCCTGTTTTTGCTAGGAATTGTTTCTGAAAATTTGTATAATTTATAACCAAATGAAATAAACCTAAAATACATACAAACTGATTCAGTTTATATTAATTTTTGAGTATCTCCTCACCAAATTTTCCCGAATCAGAAATAGCGGCGAACGGTTTCTGCAAATGTGACATCTCGTCGGTTATTATGTGGTCACTGTGGTGCTTTCTGTTTTCCAGCTTGACAGAGATAAACTCCTTTCCGGTCTTTAATTCCTTCACTAACTCCAAATGGTCCCACTGGCTCAGTGGCCCATTTGGTCAGTCCTTCGCACAAACGTAATTCATTTTCTCTACTTTCACTATCTGAAGAACAGCTATCACTTGTATCACTTAAACTTTCGTTATAAAAATTATTTTCAATATTTGGTAGGTTTGGTGCCATCTTTTTCCTTCTATTAATTATTGTATGTTTTGCGAAAAATATTTTTTGAGCTGTTTGTTGTTGAGCTCCTGGCTGACCTTCACAGCACTATACAACTGATAATAATTAACAGAATTTCAGAATTTAACTTCTGCATTAAAACTTGCAAAAAGAAGCACCGCTAGAATCAGAACAAAGAAATAAGCAGTTTTGCATCGTCCAGTGCACAATGGTCCCCAAGTCGATTTTTTTGGCATAAAGTCTAATTATAAAGATATCTGCACGAAATTTGGTTTATACTCATATTTTGGGCCTCGAAGACGACTTACAAAGATTCGTTCAATTTAGACCGTTATTTTATATAGCTGCCATATAAACGATCTGGCCGATTTTCACAAACTTTTTTGATTTTTAAACTATTGAACTGAAACTCAGTTAATAAAAGTATCTTAGACTCCCAAGGTGTCCTACCAAATTTGGTTCAATTTGGACTATTATTTCATATAGCTGCCATATAACCGATCAAGCCGACTAGCATGAATTTAGCTGATTTTGCCGATATAATAAATGCAATATTTACAGAAGCTAATATTTTAACGCAACTTTAATTAAATATTTTTAATCATGAAATTCAGCATCTAAATGTAAAGAGTATTGATTCTCAATATCGGATCCATCCGAATCGGTATCGTCAGTATTATCATCATCAGAAAGAGGGTCCATACTACAACTTAATGTAAAAGAGGGAACGTCGAAAAGCGCAATGACATCCGTCGGAAGAGGTTTCTTTTTATTTTGTGCCTTTCTTTTATTTAGACATAAACTAGAGAACAGTGGATCGCTAGAGTCCATAGCTCTATGAAAAACGTCGTGCATATTATTCTGAGGACTGTTTTTCCGTGCATGCATTCTTCGATCAAGCTTATAATGTTTGTTACGAGCCTCCGACGCATTCTCGCCCAGGCAGCCCACAGGAAGAGCAGAGATGGCAATGATTTTAGGGCCGTGTGCCAATATTTTATGAACCGTGGCTGACATGGGGTACCAAGGATATTTTTCTAAATACAAGAACGCTGTTTTTCCACAAAAAGCTTGAAACTTTTCTGCGTAATCGTAAATTCACTAGAAATAGCAATCAAAATTGTCTGAAAATTATGAAGGACATTGGCATTTAAATTTAATATTGACGACAGGATTTCAATATTGGCAAAGGCTCTTCTCGCTGTGTTCCCATCGTTTGTATTTCCACATCCATTTTGCTTAGGTTTGTCGACGTACATAATTTTTTTTTATTTGCTAATTTTTTTTTTAGATGAACTTTCTCTACATTTTTAAAATATGAAATCGAAAACAATCAATTTTTTCTTTAACAGTTACGACAATT
This sequence comes from Lordiphosa magnipectinata, assembly GCA_037044535.1. Classification (NCBI taxonomy): domain Eukaryota; kingdom Metazoa; phylum Arthropoda; class Insecta; order Diptera; family Drosophilidae; genus Lordiphosa; species Lordiphosa magnipectinata. The sequence continues at coordinate 174,778 of JBAMBO010002784.1, read as the reverse complement.
CACGACAATCCACCAAACTTTTACTCCACGGAACAGAATTATTTTGAGGTTAAGCTCGCCTAAAACAACAAACATCAAAAACACATAAGACAAAGGGCAAAGCACATATATAGAACAAACTGAAACGAAATTGTATTAAACATACCTTGGACTTTAATTTCCATAGTTTACTTCAATTGTTTAAATCAATTTTCGTTTATTTTCAAGCCAATAAACTTAGACAACATTTTTCCACAACAAAAGCCACGTGTCAAGTAAAATGACACGGACGGCTTCGCTAAACTTTAAGGGCTGCATTTCATAATAAAAATTTTCGATTCTATGACTCGTGGGATATACTCTTTTAGAAAATAAATCGTTTTTTCTACAAATCGCAATTTTTTTTTTGGACTTTATGCCAAATAAATCGACTTTGGGGCCAGTGTGCAGTGGGGCGAAATATTACTGCATAGCAATCGCCTGATAGTAAACAATCAAATTTCAAACCCCTACGTGATCAATTAGCGATTGCTCACATGAAATTAATCTTTTTTTAATCATCAAAAGGGCTCGATAAAGACTCTTCCAGTTGAATTTTATAAGAATGATCTTCCAAATGCTTGGTGGGTTCATTTCTTTCTACAAACATCTGGACAATTTTAATATACCCTCTACAAGGGTATAAAAAAAACATCTTAATGGATCACCCTTTATAACAGGGCTTCAAACCGGTCCGGAGTTGAACCGCTACGGAGTCGGAAGCTCCGGAATTTTTGATAGTTCTGAACCAAACCTGAACCGGAGCAGAACAAATTTATCCTCCCGAACACGAACCTGAACCGGAGCAAAATCAAATTGAAAAGGGTTCGGTTAAAAAAACAAGTTCTACTACATTTTTTTCTAGCTGCTACAAATGTCAAGTTTGCCATTTTCCAATATTTGTCAGCCTTGGAATAAAAACAGCATGCAAAGAAACATTTTGCTGTATTATGTAAGATTTAAAAGGAACTAATAAATAAAAGTATGTATGATTCTTTACCGTGTTTATCTTCCACTGAAAATGAAAAGCAATTTGTAAGCTTTAAAGTTTTCGAAAAACTATGATACAGCCATGCTCCCATTTTCACTATCGCAAAACTTTTGCGATTTCAAACCATTTTTTGGACCAAATTTGTACCCGAAATCGCCAAATTTTTGCGAAAGCGAAAAAGGGAGCATGGCTGATAGTAAAGAACTTAACAATGTCGCATTTGTTGTATTAGCTGTTCCTGCCACGCAAGTAGAAGACACACTAATGTTTAACTTATACCAAGTGTGTTAACTGAGGGGAGAGAATTTCCCCCACTAATACAGAAGGGCCGAAATGGGTGCACACACATACACAAAGTCTCCTGTCAATTTGGCGTCGTCTGTTGTCAGTTTGAGCACTTGTGCTGCCTTTGGAATTCTCAAAAAGTCTTAGCAACGCTGGCATGAGAAGGCCCTGCCAACTTGCAGAAGATAGGCAAAGCCTGCTGATGATAGAACCGGGAGGTTCTTGAAACAGCTGTACAGTCGGACATTTTTAAAAATGTTATTTATTTATGAATTAAATGTTTAATTTTGTTTCAATTTACGTACATGTTTTTTCAATTGGCGAAGAACATAATTATTCCTGAAACTCAGTTCGAACCCGAACCTAGGTTCAACGGCCTTCTGAACCCGCTCCGTGAACCCGAGCCCAAAAATATTCGTGGGCTTGAACCCCGGAGTGTTTGAACCTCTCAAGCAGCTCAGAGCCATAATTAAGAAATCATTGGGTACTGCTCCACAGGTCATATAGCCAACAGAATGTAGCTGTGGACAGCCCTGCACTTCTTAGGATAGGCTCTCTGTATATATTTTCCAGATGTTGAAGCGCTCCAATTCTATTGTCATTGACTCAAAAGCATTTTACAACACCGCAATAGCCAAGACACAAACCTCAACCAATTTGAATTCAAAAAGTCCGTTACCCTGGCCCTGTTCCCCTTCCCATGACGGTGCTGCCTTTGAGCCAAAGTTGGTGGAGTGGCACAAAAGAAAATGGCAAGGATATGCATGTGGCATACGGATACGTGTGTGGCTCAACTTTGAGATACAAATAGTTTGGCAGAAGCTAAAACAAAAGTCTCTGCGGCCAGCCACAGACAAATAATCAAAATCGACAAACGAAATGAGTCAAAAACAAAAACAAAGCGCCCAAAATGTTTTTAGTTTCCACTGACGGTGGAAGTGGCAATGGCAGCCTGGGGAGCAGGCAGGCCAAAAGGATATGCTCACGTGCTAATGTGATTAGGTGGGGGTTGGGCTGTTAGAGGCAACCACAACATGCAGTGCAGTTGATTGCGGCAAGTCAGCCAACTTGTGTATCTGCGAGATGCAAACTATTGTTGCGCAGGTCATCATCAGCATCTCCTGCTCCTCATCAACATCATCATCATCTCGATGCTGAAAAGTTTTTTTGCCTGTTCCCGCTGTGCATTTCTGTGGCATTTCTGTAAGATATAGCTGCTGCTGGACTGGCCTCGCCTGGCCTGGTGCGTGGTGCAATTATTTTGTAGCAACAACTTTTCCATCAGCAGGTCGTCAAGTGCAGTTACAACCCCTTTCTGTTACTCGGAGCACGACTCTAATTTAATTGTCACCGGCCAGAACCGCCGGTTCATTGTATCTGGCATAAGTGATTCGTCAGTCACGGTAAAATGTTTTACTTATCCAGGTATATTTTAAAGCCATTTACATTTAAGTTAAATTTTGTTTACATTTAAAAGCTAGCAAACTTCTTTATGGACCACGCGGCTAACTTGTATTGATTGTTTTCAAACTCTCTTTTTTTTGATTATTTTTGCCTATTTGTTATTTTGTTTTGAGCTTTCCTATGCATAAATTTTGCATATTAATTGAGCGACTGTCACAGGAATATATCCGGCACCCCAATCTCATCTCTCATTAGTTGGCTCACAAAAAAAAAAACAACCAAAAAAAATCCCATCAGGCTTTGATTAACATTTTGGGCACAAATGGCAGCAGCCCCAAAATGTGAAGGCTAAATGAGTTGCATCTAATTGAGTGACAAACATGCCACAGCAACAACAACAACATGGATACTGTCCACTTGGCCAGTCTCACAAACTGTGCCAATTTGTTTTAAAATGCATCAACCAGGCGTTCAATCAGCTCAGCCTCCCCCCTCCCCCCTCTCATCGATTTCATCCTGTGCCAAAGCCAGTGCCTGCGCCATGTGCTCGACTCTTTTTCAATTTGCATGCAAGCGAAAATTACTCGCAGTTTGACACCCTCGCTGGGCTTACTCCTCAACCCTTACACTGCACATTGGTATCAAATTCGAGTTCGTTTCTCAATTTTGAACATTAAAATCAAAAAATGTTTCTTAATTTTATTTATTTATTAATAGTTTAACAATGTTCTGCCTAACTTTAAGAAGGCCTACTTAGGAACGACAATAAATGATCTTTTATTACAAACAAGGAGAAGTGAGATGAGAAAATATGATAATGCAAGTTATATCTTAAACAAAGGCTTCGGAAGGGTTCGTGATGAGCGTAGTTTGTTGGGCAAGGCTGTAGACAGCAAGACTTATATTAGATAACGAAAAGCGATGGAGTCGATTTCTCCTGACAGGAGTTTATGAATAAAAAGAACACTATGGAAAGTTCGGCGGTTCTTAAGTGAAGGCAGGTTGATTAGGCGTAATCTATCCTCGTAAGGAGGAAGATGGGTGGTAGGATCCCAGTTTAAGACTCGCAGATCGAAAATTAAGAACTGTTTCTGAACAGATTCCAGTTGATCTGGATATTTTTGATATTATGGAGACCAGACATACGATCCATATTTCAGTATTGGTCTCACTAGGGAAACATGCAGTTGCTTAGTGACGTAGGGGTCTTTAATTTCCTTGGAACATCGTTTAACAAAACCGAGAACTTCCATTGACTTTTATGACTTTTAAAACATAACTTGGGTACAAACTGTACACCGAAATCATCTACTTTATAGATTCATTCGAATGGGATGGTATCAATCATATAATCAAATTCATATGGTCGATAATGACTAAAGGTCATACATTTACACTTGCTGAGATTAAAAGGAAGGCTATTAACTGAGCAACAGCTGTGAAGAGAGTTTAAATCGGATTGGAGGAGGAGAGGAGACGCAGGGTCATTATACATCATACATCAGTGCATCCTGTGGGATATCAATTATGAAAAGGTTTAATGAAATACAGAAAGTACATTAATGGAGCTGGATAGTATTGATTTGAAACCAACTCGTTAAGAAGCTGGAGAAAAACCAAGAAAACCCAATTTATGTACCAAACGCTCATGATTGACAGATTCAAAAGACTTGCTGAAATCAGTATAAACTACATCAGTCTGTCGCTTATCGACAAATCAATTATTTACAAGAATAGTAAATTCCTGTAAATACGTAGATATAGAGCGATTCTTCATTAAGCATCATGTTGAGATATGGATATTACCGAGCGACAATATTGTTGTAGTTGGGAAGTCAGGATCTTTTCAAGAAGCTGTCCGACAGTTGCGATACACACCTGTAGTTTGAAATGATTGACTTTGGTTCCTTCTTATGAATAGGAATAATATAGGACTCCTTCCAAAGACTAGGAAAACCTGCCAGTTGAAGAGATAAGTTGAATAGTTTTGCAAGCGGCACACATAAGGAGTCGGCACAAAGTTCCAATACACAACTGGGCCCTTTATCAGGTCCGGGATCTGTCTGCATCTACCAAAGAATAAGTATATGTGGAGACCCAATTATTAGGCGATGAAGAATAGCATCGTTGGAAAAATGTTGCAAATAGATAGGAAATATCAGAGTCGTTCTCAGCCGTTACATTATCTAAGGAAATGAAGGGCGGTAATTAAGAGCATCTTCTTTTAGCATTGACAAAGTTATAGAACTTCTTTGGGTCATCCTGAACGCTTAACAAACACCTGACCAGGTAGTCCTTATAGCATTCTTAGTTACGAACCATAAATTTGGATCGCGTCACCTAAAATTTGGCAAAATCCACTCGGGATCCAGATTTTTTTAAGTTTTTGTAGAGCCGAGACTTAATATTTTTGAGGTTTGATAAACTTAGATAAAGTAATAAAATCCACTTTTCGACTGATCGGTCCAATGGCAGCCAAATTATCCGATTTTGACCTTATTTTACATATAATATATGATGAACAGATATATTTGTTCTTTAAATTTTAGCTCTAACACTGGAAACAAAAAAGTTTTTCCTTCTAAGACGCGTTTTCCGACAGATCGGTCATACTATGTCAGTCATACGATATAGTCATCCGCTCTTGACCAAATTTTGAAAATCTTTTTATCAGCATCCATTCCAACCGATCGGTCCCATGGCAGTTGTAAGATATAGACATCCGATTTTGATCATGTTTTAAAAACTTGTTTTAAAGCATTTATCGCATCGATCCTAAAATACCAAGGTATTCTTCAAAGCGAACTGAACCGAAATGTTTGAACATGAACCTGTTCCGAACCCAAGAACACGGTTCCGTTCAACAATTATTATACCTTAAAATATTTAAAGTATTGGAAAGCGATTTATTTTATCTGGGCGATATAATGCGACCGAGTCTCAAAATAGATATGCAAGAACTTAAATTCTGGGTAGTTGTCATACTCAGCGCCCACTATATGACACGTTTTTAGATCCTTGATTCAAGTTTACAAAGACTACAAAGCTTCAATATGACTTCAATCTCTCTTTCACTCTGTATAAGGATATAGGACATTGCATTAAGGTGATGAGACACAGGACCTGACGCCCGAGGAAGAGTAGGCACCTGAGAAAAAGGATCCGGCCAGGTGATGGTCTCTTTAAATCATTACTGTGGTCACCTCCTTCATACGTGGATTGACACAGTCGAATACCAAAATAGCCGCCCTGCAACTGTTGCAAAAGTTGTCCAAGTATATTACCTTCGAGACTATATTGGATGGCATTTTGCAGTATATTGTGAGTACTTCAAGGGCTTTTTAGAGAGTTATCTCCAAAATGTTGCCGCCCGCCAATGTCTTTCAAAAATCAAAACGATAAATTATATTATTTTAGCCTTTGAATTTTCTAAATTATCATCGACTCAAGTCTACGTTAAACAGGCTTTTCCAAACATGAAAAAATTTAACAAAATTAATTGATTTTCTATTTAAATTTGGTAAAACATGAGCCCAAGCAAGGTTCGACCAAAATCCTTCACCAAAAAACCACGAAACTTAAAATTTCGAATCATTGGTAAACTTTGGTTCGAACCCACGAATCTGAGCTCCGAAAAAAGTGATAGCTTTTACTGCCCTGGAATTTTCACCTATACACTTTTCTTACATTTGCTTATATCAGTGTTGGCAAGTCCAGTGGCATTAAGCATGAAAAGTTTTCGGTAAAGATCGGAGTCCACCCAAGCTCGAACAAAAGTATGCGACGTTTTCGGAACGTTGCAAAAAGTAAAGGACAATGCCAAGCACTGACCGGCCATTGGAGTCGGATGAGTATCAATTCGATACTAAATTAAGTTTGACGTATGTAAGCTTTTCCATGGCTGTGGAACATCTGCAGACCTGGCCATAATTATTATTCATTTGGTGCTCTGTTTCTTCAAAAATCATTTCCTTAGAGGCTAAGACTATAAGACGTTTAAATATACAAGTTGTTGGCTCTCGATGATTTTATCGATAAGTTTAAAGTCAAACTAAACATAAGGCTTTGTTTAAGTTCTAGTTGCCCAATTACTCGCTGAACTTAGCCGAGGACACTCAAATTCGGGTAAGCACAAGATGGTTTGTCTAGCGGGAGATTGAGAAACCGGGCCTAAATGCTAAAATGTTGATAAAAAAAAGTCTATTATGATCACGATTTTTGAGGAACATAAACTTTTATAGACTTCCCATTAAATCATCGTACTGTTATATTTTTAGCTCTAAAATAAATTACCCCAAACAATTCTAAGATTTTGTAAAAATAATATTGTTCATAAGTATGCAATGCTAAATACAGTACGGAGGCTACTAGTTTGTATTCCATTGAAATGAACATTTTCTTTGCCGTCAGTACTTAGTGAATTTTTTATTCAATACAAAATGCGCAATCCTTAAATAAAATAAAAAAAAAACATTAACTTTTGCCAAAAAAAAATAGAAGCTTAGACCACTGTGCGAGTGTGGTCAGTTGAAAGGTTTTATCCTTTAGGTACGCTTTATATGCAGATTTCTCTGCTCTTTGCTTTAGGCTTTTGTTGCTGCGGTGTGTTGTTTTTTAATTTTTTTTTTGGTTTTGGGTTTCTCGGTTTGACAACTTTAAAACATGTTTTTGGCACTCAATTTGGCTGCAGAAAGGTCTCAAATTTCAAAAAACGAAAAAACCAAGGAAACTAAAAGAGCACGCGCTTTGCCATTGAAAAATCACTCAAAATCTGTTGGGGAAGGTTAAAGGAAGCCGAAAAAAGGTAGGAAAAAGTGACACGCATATCGTACCTATAAATATGGTTAAGCTTTGGATCAGCCTTATGGACATTTATCTCTTATGCCCTCTACGCAGTTGTGAAGAAACGAAAAGTAAGGTAAAAATCTCATACAAAATATTTACATTGAACAAATTTAATTTGAAAATTTTACATTACTTCTCGTTAGGGATACTCTTGGGGATATTCTTCTGCGTAGTTTCGAAAAAAAAACTCGTTGAACTTACCGTTACTGAGTTGAATCGGTTATACCGGTTAAGTTTAACAGTTGTGGTTTCGGTTGGTTACCCCAGTAATCGTCGATGCATCGAAACGTCGAACTATTTAAATGTAAATAAGCTCATTTGCCAGCTAAAATCAGTTAGCAAAAAGTGCAATGATATTCCCGATCTGTAAGCAACTCAAGTGTAAAATTCGCATGCCCAAACCAAATCCAAACCCAGCCAACTTAAGCTATAAGCAACTTGTACGAATGCCCATAACAATTATAAAACACGAACCCAGGCGGTAGGTGGAATGGGAAACGTTGTAGCTGCGGTTGGGCCACTCGCATTACAAGCGCTATGGTATGCGTGGCATTCTCTGGATGAAGCTGTCGATTGTCGACAGTCGTGTAACTTCTGTGAGGTTTTCGAGGTGACAACGGTGACGCCTAAACGTCAATTTGTATAAATGTTTGCAATTGCTACCGCATGTGGCAAAAAGGGAAAAAGGGGTGGCTATAACGAGTATGCTTCATAAATAAGTATTTGCCAGTTTCTTGGTGACTTGCTTCATTTTTCACACCGCTGCTTGCATTTATTGAGAGTGAATAAACAAGTTTGTTTTTGGAGCATCCATAAGATATTTGTGCACTCTTTCTGGCCCGCTCTTTGTTAATTAATTTATGAGTAAATGCCTGGAAGCTGACCTGCGATCCATGCTCTTTTTATTTGGAGCATCACCTCCCGAACGAGAACACTGCAGTTTTTTTCTCAAGTAGAAAATTTATGGATATCAAAAAAGGAGGTTGTTTATTTCGTTGTTTATGAGTTACTCGATTACTTTAGCACATCACGGGAAATGTGATGGATGCCATTGAAACTTGAGAATTAGTGAAAGTCTTTTGAGATTCATTTCGGGGGGTAAAAAAAATAACATACAACCAACGCGAATCTGTTTGACATTTTAAATTCTTCAGCTGCATTTTAAGAGAAATGTGTGCTTAATCAACCATTTGCTTATACCAGCTAAAAACGCCAAAAGAGCGAAAAATAAAATTAAAGATTCAGTGAAGAAGCGTGAGTTATTATGGGATGCTGGTCACGCTCAATAAATATAAGGATTAAAAAATGCGGTTTGCCAACTTTTGCTGAAGGCTAAATAAGTTGACATAACATTGGCAGCAGTAAATGCAACCATACTTCTGGACACTTTTACTAGTTTTCGTCAGTCAAGGTTAAACAAGTTCTATATTCTTTACTCATCCATGGAGTTTTATTGTGGTTCAGTATTGTCATTATAATGGGTATATAGATAAGTGTGCTCATTTGTGGCCTGAAAAAGTAGTTTCATAAGTATACAAAAAAAAATTACCAGACATACTACGTTTGTATGTCTGAGAGCTGACAACTCTAGATAAAACATCAGTATTGCCATTATTCGAGTGTAAATTCAAATCGGTTGAGCATTTGAATCCTAGTTGTTTCAGAGTACGTTTTTTTGTCAGTCTAACTGGTAAGTTCAGCAGCCTCGCCTAGTTCACTTTAAAGAAGAGGTACCCAGAGTCATCTTACAGCCGCGTAGACACCAATACAAATGAAGAAAATATTTTACAAGCAACAACAATCTTAAGAAATAGAATGAGAAAATCGAGTATTATCTGTTGATGCGTGGGTCTGATACACATGAAATCATTCGTCTCCCAACAGCAAAATCTACATTGAAGACGACGAAAACACATCTTTGTTGTTACGTTTGAATTTGCAAGAGACAGAGAGAGAAAGCGAAAAGAGAACACATTAGAAGTTATTGTTGCACTACTCTTAGCCTTAAGCTATGCGTGAGGGCTATACGCGCTGCTATCACAATGCGGAAAACAATAATGAATGCGCAGCGTGCCAATAGGACCTGAGCACAGCTGTTTTAAAGTGTCAATTCTCCAATTCGCCGAACTGTCAATATTGTATCGGTCTAAAATAGCTAACTTCACTGATTTTCATTGTGTCTCCCACTAAGCGAATCACAAAAGGCATAAGGAATTTCAGTTTCTTACCGTGCATTATTTTTTTGTGGTTTCTCTTGACTGTCAAGTGGGAGACAGAATGTTTTTCAAAAACACTTTGAAAGGCGAAATATGTTAAAAGTGTTTTATGTTAAAAGTAAAGGTAGGATCTTCACGTCCCCAGTTAAGCTGCGGAATTGCTGATGAATTTTTGACAGTTTAACAAAATTAAAGTACATTAGCCTGAAATTCCGAGATTAAACAGCCCTGCCCTCTTACTAATTGAGAACTCTTCCACCGCTTGGAATGACAACTACTAGTGTGGGTAAACATTATAAAAAGTGCTGCCTATTTTGTGCCTGATTTCATATAGCACATTTAGCTGCCTACTGTATCTTGCCAGCAATGGCGTAGGGGTTAGTCCTATGATTAGTCCAAGACATAGGTAGGTTCAAATCCCAGCTGGACATGTACATTTTATTTTGTTTTTTATTTGTAAACCTGAATTTAAAAACAATTGCTGGCCCAATTTAAAATCGAAACTTGGCAATCTGATGTCGTAAATGCGTTTACCAGAGACATAAGCATCATGATTCCCTGAAAATTTCATCTGCGTTGCACCTCTGTACGTATCCTGAACAACGTGGCACAGGTTCTCGGACAGTTTACCGTCGCCGGCTTTGCCAGTAAATTGACATAGAGATATTGAAATCATCTCCTCGGCAGCCGTTACGCCCTTTTCAGAACAGCCCAATTGTATCTGCAAGTGTTTGGTAATTTTACTTCTTACACTGAGAAAAAAATCAATCTAATACCAAGATTATAATCTTGAAACGAGACGAAACGGAGTCAGAATTCGTTTTTTAATCTTAATCCAACAATATTGAATTAAGATCTTTTATACTCGACTTTAAGATGAAACAATCTCATTTTTTAATATGAAAATAAAAGACAAAAATATGTACATTAAGCATTTTTTATTTTTAGGTGATGGGTGGTGGAAAAGGGTGGTGTGATTTGGTTTGGTTTAGTTAGTTGTTTTATTTTCATTTTCTTCTTTCTGAAAAACTTATACAAATTTTAAATTAATAATCTGCCGATACTGGGACTTGAGCTCAGTACCTTCTGCGCACTGAAACACTGACACCACCACTTTACTACCGAGCGGCAACTGTTAGGCCCAACCAGTTGCAGTATAAGAGCAGAGATTTTCGCATCATAAGTTCTTATATTGCAACAGGCTGCGCTTAACAATTGACCCCCTAATCGGCCAAATCGGCTAATCGGTCGTGCCAATGTGTTATTGATAGGAAGAGGTCTTAATTCGAGTCTCAGGAGGGGAGGTAGGTAGCATTGCAACCGAAAATGGTTTATTTTTGTTTTATTTTAGCATAATAAATCTATATATATATCTAAAAACCTCTCACCTGAAGCTTTACAGAAAACTGTTGGATGGTTGATAAATTGCGGGATGATAAATCTTATTTTTAAGATTTCTAAGCTCATTTCAAGGTTTTTCAATCGTGTTTTTATAAGATTGCAAGGTTCTTGAAATCGAGATTTTCAATCAATCAAGATTTTTTGAAACAAAAAAAAAAAACATAACAATTCAACTGACATGTTGACAAAAAGGGTTATTCACAATTGGACATGTTGAAAATTCGTCAACTCAACAATTCCGTAGCTCAACTGGGGTTCGTGAACACTTTAATGATAAAAGAGTGACGACAGTGGATGTCAATAAATGGAATTTTTTTATTAGTTATGTTATGATCATTTACTTTGTGGTTATGATTGGGCCTATGGTTTATACATATATAATAATGAGCCGCTATTACTGAATATGCATTTCATATGGGAATTTCCACTGAAAGGGCACTAGGTTTTATTCAAGTTACTTTTGGGATTACCTCACAATCCGACACACCTTGCGCACACAGAGTCTTAACCGCTTACTTAACTTTACTTCTTTAACTTATCGGGAATTAATTTTTTCCCTTATGCTGCATATGAAATTTAGTGTTGAAAATCTCCATTCCACTGATTTGTATTCAAAAGACTCTTATATTTTGTCTCTCAAGAATAAGTGTCTTTGAAATACACTTAACGATTACACAGCTTCTATATAGCACTATCTTTTTATTTATTTAGAGTCGACAAACAAAGGCCTTCAACCATAATATAAAAACGTTACAAAAAAGTTTTGTATGAGCTAAGAAAGAAGCCTATCGAAGAAAATCTAATAAAATTACAAAATAAACTTATAACGACTCCGACACGGTGGGGGAATTTTATTTGCCCGTCCGGCCAGCTATGCCCCGATTCACAGCCAATTTTAGTCAGAGACGTTATTAGAGCTAACAAAAACTTTAATAATATAGAGATCGAGAAGAGGGAGAGAGAGAGAAAAAACTTAAACCTATAATTATGTAGGAACAAAGGAAAAATATAAGATAGTATAATAAATTAAAAGAAAACAGAGATAGAGAGAAAGAGACAAAACTATCTAAAAGTAAACTTTAAAAATAAAAAAATTATACGTTAAACTTAAAATTAGTCTGGCACTATTCCCCTACACAGAAAAAAAAGCCGAGCTAAAATCAAGTCCATAAAAATTGATTTGATCTCGACCTTCGGATTCAAATTTTAAGTACGAGTCGTACGAGCTTCACTTGAATCAAGCACGAATGGATTGGAACAATCCTAAAAGGCTTGGATCAATCCGAAAACGCTCATTTCAAGTACGGATCCAACTTGAAAATCAAAAGATCCTGACTCGAGATTGAAATAAGTACGGAATTCCACTGTCAAATCGAAAGAGCAAAAATAAACTGAGAGTAAGTTAGAAACTGAGAGAAAGTTCTCTTAGGCTAAATGGCTACACTCATAGAAAATATAGAGAATTTCACTCTTGAATCAAGAGAATTCGGTCTCAAAGGTACGGTAAGAGTGAAAATTCTGGATCCAAGAGTGAATTTTTGATCCCGACATTATTGATTCAAGAGTTTCAGTACTTGATCCAAGTACGAATAGTTCTTGATTCAAGATTCTCAAAATAAAAAACTTTAAAAGAATATTTGTGGTGAGGGTGTGAGAGACGTAGTCCATCTCCCCCTCCCACTCACCATTATCAACCACCACCCAAACTTTGTTTTAAACTGCGATTGATTTTGAGATAGCCACATAGATATTTTATTTTTTTTTTAATTTTCTGGGACTTGAACTCGGTACCTCGAAAGACTGAAACACACACAGACGACGGGTTGCTTAGCCCACTCGAATATCATCCATGAGCTAAAAGAGGCAACAAAAACACACTTATAAATAAATGCAGTTGGATTTCGTACGCATCGGACAACGACAAACTGCGCATGCGCTCTCTCTCTCTCTCTGCGAGAGCTAGTCCAACGCTATTCTCTCAACGACAAACTGCGCATGAGCGCTCTCTCTCTGCGAGAGCGAGTCCAACTCTCCTGCGGCCCTCACTCTCCTTGCCTATTAAAAACCAAATTGAGAACGTTGAGAACGAAATTATCTCTTGGAAGCGAAATTCTTGAAAATTCAAGAACGGCTAATTTTTTTTCAAGACCGTTCGTACTCAGATTGTTCGTTCTTAGTGTGCACACACATATACAATTTTTCTGTCAGCACAGCAGTAATTGGTGGTGTGGGTTTTTTGCGCTAACCGTTGCCTTGGAATTCCTTACCAGTTATAGAACTTCCAGCATGAGAAGCTAGCTGCTGAACTGCAGTTAATGGGCCAAGTCTATTAAAGAGACTTCAATAGCGACCAGCCTCCATTGTAATGTTGTTTGTGTCCTGTTTTTTTCAGTTGTATGCAAACTAATGACCTCGAGCCTGCTAGAACTTGCTGGTTTGATAATCAAAAAGGTCGTTAAAAAAGCATCATGGAGTTCTTTTGAGTTGATTTGTTGGGGTCAAAATGAGTTAGAACATCGAGCTAAAGTCAATCTCATGTCATTATTGATGCAATCATTTTTCGGATTGGATGTAGTTCGAGTATCGAGCTCAATTTAATCTCGGGTACACTTGCACCAAGCCGACTTCGAGATCAAATCAAGTACGAATATCAAGCTTAAATCAATATTGGACCTTTTTGATTGGATCCGAATGAGGGATCAAATCGAGCTCCAATAACACGATAAAATCAATCCAGTGTGAGCCTAAGTCGGGATCAAGACATAAATTCCGGGATTGAAAATTCCGTACTCAAATCCTTCTCGTAATTGTTTAGAGAAAATCCGGGCTTGACCGACTTCTGACATCGTTTGGGATTGATTTCAGCCCGGATGTCTCGGATTTTTTTTTCTGTGTACTCACAGCTGGGAGTGGGCAGACATTTCCCCGGAGATAATTATGGAGAGACTTTTTTGAAAGCAGAGAGAGAAGTAAATAGTTTCCAGTTAGCCTAGAAGGAACGGAAAAGTTAAGGCGACCTAAAAGATCAGAAGAGTCTACATCACCGATAACACTAGTTTACAGCCAAACCTTTATAAATGGATTGGTGATCTCAAAAATCGATTTCAAAAATTATATCATTGCAACGTTTTTTAAATATGAATTTTTTCATATTTTCGGTAGGTGTACTTACATTTTAAGCCATATCTCACTTCTTAAACGTCAGATGGAGTCAAGCAAGATATGAATCGAAAGGTAATTGAATTGTCAATACTTGCACAAAACTATTTCCAAGTCAGTTAAGTAGTTTGAATACAATAACAAAAAATTATTTCAAAAAAATCGATTTTTTAATCGTAAACACAATAAATTTCGTTTCCAAACGCCTGAAAAAAAATTTAAAAACTAAAAAAAAATATTTTTATTTCTTATACTTAAGAACCGCACTTTTGCGAAGAAAATTAGATATCGATGAACAAAATCTATAAATAAATACAGGAGCTGTGAGCAATTGAGTGCTGAAAAAAGTGGTATTTTTGAGATTTTTTAATAATAAATTTTCATTTGCTTCGACTTTTGTTCTGTTCTGGATTTTTTTTCTGATCTTGCTATTCGCCCACTTCTAATATTGACAAAACGACGAAGAAAATAGAAGAAACGAGAGCGTAAGTTAAAGTCGGCTCAAACCGACTTCGATATACCCGTTACTCATGAAAAAAAATGTTTAATAGCCTTCCTGTGTGCCTGAGGTGGGACAGCCGAAAAGTATGCAACATTTTTATAACTCGGCTATTTATCATCCGATCTTGATGAAGATTTCTGGGCTTATGGATGTTGCGAATTTAAATATAAGTTTTAAATTTGATCGATATCTCAAAAATTGTGGGAGTTATTCAACATTTTTTATTGTGGGGGCGGGGGTGGGCGTGGCAAAAATTTGAAATAAACTTGATCTGCGTGCAGACAATAGGAGTCTACATTTCAAAATTGGTTGCTCTAGCTCTTATAGTCTCTGAGATCTAGGTGTTCATACAGACAGACGGACAGACGGACGGACGGACAGACGGACATGGCTATATCGACTCGGCTGTTGATGCTGATCAAGAATATATACTTTATATGGTCGGAAATGATTCCTTCTGCCTGTTACATACAGTTGCACGACTTTAGTATACCCTTTTACTCTACGAGTAACGGGTATAAAAATTTCTGAACACTTCAAATACTAAAATTTCACTGTTAGTACCCTCACTTAAATTGATCCAGCTTCAAAATGTATTCATCGATTTTCATCATCAGTACCTTATTATCTTTGTAGAAGTGCGATTGCCAAGTCGAAAGAAAAAAAATAGTTTTTTTGGATTTTTTTATATTTTTCCTAGACGATTCAAAATGAAATTTGTTGCATTCCCGAACGAAAACCCGATTTTTTTAAATATTTTTGGTCATTGTATTCAAACTTCCAAGCCGATTTAAAAACAATGCTCTACGCTATTATTGACAATTTAATTACCTTTCGATTCATATCTTGCTTGACACCATCTGACGATGATAGATTGAGATATGGCATAAAATGTAAGTGCACCTACCGAAAAAACGGAAAAAATTCTGCAATTCAAACTACACTTATAAATAGTTTCAGTAGAAATGGGTCATTAAATTTTCTTATTTTTGTAAACTAGTGTAGTTAGCAAGAGTCTGCTGGAGTACGTTGGTAAACGAAGGTTAAGGTTCCAATTTAAGCCACGTATGGCAAAAAGCAAGAATTGCTTCTGAACTGATTCAATACGATCGATATACTTTTTATATTGCGGACACCAGACGGACGAGCAGTAATAAAGTACAGGACGCACTAGAACAGTGTACAGAAGCTTTGTGGTGTATGGATCATTAAATTCCTTCGACCAACGTTTTATAAATCCAAGTACACCTTTCGCCCTATTAACAATTTTGGGTCAAAAAGAAATCGAAGAAGATATAAGGAGCAGTGAGAATTTTATGTTTATTTGACACATAACATCCATGATAAAAAGAATAGAAGGTAGTGCAATGCGTCGTAAGTCGAACCAAAAATTCTAATGTGACGTCACAGACTCACAATTTTGTGTTTATTAACATTTTATCACAAGTGTGTTTCGGTAATCAAAATGAAAATGAATTGAAATTATATCAACAATTAAACTAGATGAAGTTAAAACTAAAAAATTGAAATTCCCACCCTTAGACTAATATATTAAATGACGTCACAGATTCGAAAAGTAACTCACTCTCTCTGTTGCGCGAGATATTTCAAATTACAAAGCTCTAAATAAGAATGAGATATTTCCTCTGGTTTTCAGACGATATTTGATATTCCGATAAGATTTAATTGGGCGATTTAGCCGATAAGACAGGTTTACAAACTTTTTCGCCATAAAAGATAGCAAACTTTCCTGCTAAATTGCACACGCTAAATGTAGAATGCAGAAAACTGCACTTGACGTCCAGAAAAACTGCATGCAACATGTAGAAATAAAACAAGTAAACGCCGCATGTAGAGAAGCTAAATGCTGCGTGGGCAAAGACAAAGTCTACACGACATTAGACAATCAGCTTATTTCCAATTAAGTTTTACATTTTTCATGCAGTAATCTGAATACCACATTAACGCATTAGGTTTTCTACATTAACGTTTCGATATTGAAATCCTGCATGCGCGTTTGGAAATTCTAAATGGAAAATGTAGCTCAAAATCAGTACTAAATTCGTACATTTTTTATTTAGAAAACTGCTTGTCACACGTGGCATGTAGGTTTTCTAGGTTGACGTTAAGATTTACAAATGCTGAATGCTAAATGCAGGAAATCTACACGATTCGTGGAAAAATTTCAGTTGCCCGTATATAAATTAGGAGAGCAATGAATTTGAACTTAAGAATTACAAGCAAGCAAATATTTAGGGTATTCACTAGCTCACGTAAAAGCATAAATCAAAAAGCATAAGCTCCAAAAGTTTACGACACATCAACAAAATACATAGGAAACATATTACCAACTTTTGTTGCCTGGGGTATGTTGCCCCTGGGGTAAGTCGAACACACGTCTTCCCATCTATGAGTTATGCGTACAGTGCTCTACGCCAGGCGAGGCGCGAGGCGTCTGAAATTAATTGTAAATAGTAAGTATTGAATCTCAATTAACAGCAAAATTCTCAGCCTGTCAAAAACAGCTGATTTACGCCAAAAATCGCGAGGGTAAACAGAAGGGGTGCTCAATAGCTGCGTCGCGTAAATTAACACAATTACGCTTTTACGCGGGCTGGTGAATACACTAATTGTTTTATGATTTTGGGCAGATTTAATACAAGTAATATCTTAGATGTCTTGCCTTGTTGAAATGTGAAAAGTAAACGCGGCATGTAGAAAAGCTACACAAAAGTAATGGGTTCAAAAATGGGTCCCTGTCAAAACGTGTATTTCGAGTAGATTTTGCATATTTTTTTCTCTGTGTATGTAAATGCATTCATCAGTAATCGATCACCGGTTTCTCTATGCAGTTAGAACAAAGATGGCCTTTGGATTAGTGCGAAAACATACCTGGTAAATTTTGGCCTCTTTTTGCTGGTCTGCAAGCACCAACACCCTTTTCATATCAGCATGAACGCTCTCAGCATTGAACCGAACCGAAGGCACAGCACTCGTCGTGTAATAATGAGGAACATTAAGAGCAGATCTCTAATCGGTAATAGCCTCAGTAGCTATGAATCGCTCTTTTCTCTTTCCACCGTAAGTTTTGTGGAAGTTTTAGACCGCAATTGGGAAATTTTTTCCTTTTTTATATTTTTGCAATTGTCCTTAAGAAATTTAGTTTGTGTGTAAACTACTTATGCTATGGTAATATTTTGTTTCATCTTTAAATTTTTGACCCCTGCGTGCTGTCCTCAGTCAGAAATAGCTCACATAAAAATTGTAATAGAAAAAAAACTTCCCTCTCAAAGAACTGACAATGATTAAAAGTGACTTCCAGTCTGAACGTATTTATGTTGAGCGTCACGCTAATGTCACACATTGTTTAATCTCTTCCAACCTAAAACGAATATTTTTCCACAGGCCTAAACCACAACTAAGCCCGACCTACATCGCACACCATCGGGAACACGCAGCTTTGGGTCTTCTGGTTTTTGTTTCACGAGCGGGAGAGAGTGGGAGCAACTACCTGAATCGGAATCGGATGCAGACGTCAATGTACGGCAACAAAGTTGCTCCACTCCAACACTTAAGAGCAAACGGCAAAGAGAAATACAGACTCTCCGATCGTTCTCGCTTAATATGCATTTGTACATTATGGCTCTCCCATTCTCGATTAACAAACCTTCTGGCTATGCATGCCAGATTACCCTACACCTTGATGGGAAAATTGTGGTCTTTTGGTTTTGATAAGAAATTGACTAAAAATAGCTTAAGAGCTAAATGTTTAAACATAAGAAAAACTAAAAATACTTCTAAAGTGTCAGAGGAAATTTCAACAGCAACTCAGCTAGAATTTCGTTAAGTGATACTTTAAGACTTTTGGCTTAACTGACGGAGGAGATAGCATAGAAACAGACGGACAGACGGACATGGCAATATCAACTCATCGTCGTCAGGCTGATCAAGAATAAATAAATAAAAATAAAGTATATATTATGTGGTCGGAGATGCTTCCTTCTATGCGTTACAATCATCTGAACAATTTTAATACACACTCTACAAATGTATATAAATATTTCACTCATATATTGACAAGGTACATTCAAATCTACAACGAAAAACTTTGATTTTAAGTTGAAAAAAATATGCATATTTAATATGAAGCATGAATCATTTTACTACGATTTTTTTAAGTGTGTGAATTAGATTGCATTTTTTTTTTGTGTGGACTCTTGATTCGTAAGATTCTGGTGTACATATAACGCTTATGTTTTAATGGGCGCGACGAGGTTGCAAAGTTTTGAATGTTACTCATACGCATAGTTGCCTGTGATCTTTGTATATTTTTGTGTTTTCTTTCGTACTTCCAAATGATTTAAATTAAAGTTCGGGGAATGAAATAAATTGCTTAATTAGTGAAAACGGTTGGATGAATATACTAACTCTTAAGTCTTTTGAGAATTGAACACACAATTTAAAAAATGGATTCAAAGAAGACCAAAAAATAAATTCAAAATTATTTGAAGAACAAATTTTCGGAGAAATCTTTGTACCCAGGGAGAGGCTTAGATATGGCTCGTATGCCATTTCCCAAGTACAGTTCAATATAGTAGTAGCTCTGGTTAAGATTACGACAATGATTGTGTTGCAGCAGCCTAAACAAGGATTCTGCTTCTTCTTTCTTCAGCGCTACACAAATTACCCCATGATTGAAACTACGGCATTGCTTATACCTGTAAATAACAATTAGTGCCTTCCATTTTCTATTGTTAAAACTCTTTTAACTTTCAAACACAAAGGGAGATCTCGTATTCGGAATCGGAACTTTGCACCTCATAATTTTCCTGAGCCTCTGTCTCCATTTCCATTTCTTTTTACTCTTGCGCTTCTTCCTTCTTAGCCGTGGCTGAGGCAGCTAACGTATGGGTAATTTTAAGTTCAAACTTTTGGTTCGCGCCCTAAAAAATTGCATTAGCTATGATACAAAAGGAATCTATTAAGGGGGGCGCTCTCTCTAAATATAAATAAATATGACTCAAAATACAATTTAATGCAACAAACTTTAAATTAACTGGATTACACTCAGTGTTGGGCAAATTTTAATTGATTGACAACTAAAGAACTAACAATTATTAATCGCTCCTATCGCAGTTAACAATTAATTAATTGTAATTGCAATATCTTATGACTAACAATTAATTAATTGTTAATCGTCAGTTTATACAATTAAAATTTGATTAATTGTCAATCTTTATAAGAAATTTCAATTTCTTTAACCCGATTGAGCGGCACCTCCTATTTACCCGTCTTTAATTGGAAATTATTAAATCTGCTTTATAATCTGATCTTGATATTGACACTTAAATTTACCCGTCTCTTCTTCTTCTTCTACTTCCAATCCCGTGTGGAACATAGGGCATCAACCACTCCTCTCTTCTCTTCTCTACCGACAGTCCTCCTCCAAGTTTCTTTGGTGCTGCCTGGTCCGACCGACTCCGTTCAGCGGGCTCTATTACATAGCCGTCCTAGCGATATTGTTCGCCCTTGTTCTCAGTGTATGCCCTATCCAGCTCCATTTCATTTTGCTTATGATTCAACATTCTCCATATTTGCTCGTCTTAGCTGCTCTGAGTTCCGTATTCTGTTAGGCCAGAAAATACAGAAAATGCTACGCAGGCATCGGTTCACATATGTTTGAATTTTCGACACTAAGGAAGTTGTTATTTTCCATTTGGAGGAACCATATACACTAAGAAAAAACTAGAACGAATAATTTGAGTACGAACGCTCTTGAAAAAAAAATTAGTCGATCTTGAATTTTCAAGAATTTCGCTCTTGGAATCGAGATAAATTCGTTCTAAACGTTCTCAATTTTGTTTTTTATAGGCAAGCGGGGTGAGGGCAACTTAACTTTGAGAGAGTAGCGTTGGAGTCGCTCTCGCAGAGAGTGAGGGCGCATGCGCAATTGGTCGTTGAGAGAATGAGAGCGCAGAGAGTGAGAGCGCATGCGCAGTTTGTTGTTGTGCGATGCGTACGAAAGGCAACTGCGTTTATTTATAAGTGTGATTTCGTCGCGTCTTCTAGCTCACGGAAGTTAGCTGAGCTCGTTAAGCTGCCCGTCGCCTGTGTGTGTTTCAGTCTTTCGAGGTTCCGTGTTCAAGTCCCAGAAGAGTAAGCAAAAAAAAAAAAATATCTATGTGGGGTTATCTCAAAATCAATCACAGTTTAAAACAAAGTTTGGTGGGTGGTGGTTGGGGTTGGTTTGGTTGATAATGGTGAGTGGGGAGGGAGACGGACAACGTCGGTCGGGTCGGTAGTGTCTCTACCACACCCCCCACCCCAAATATTCTTTTGAATTTTTTTATTTTGAGAATTATTCGTTCTTGGATCAAGTACTGAAACTCTTGAATCAATAATTATTCATACTTGGATCAAGAGCTGAAACTCTTGAATCAGGAATGTCGGGATCAAAAATTCACTCTTGAATCAAGAATTTCGCTCTTGGATCAAGAATTTTCACTCTTACCGTACTTTTGAGAACGAACGCTCTTGATTCAAGAGCGAAATTCTCTATTTTTTCTCTGAGTGTAGGAGCACTGGTAATAAGTTTGACTTAAAATGCCTGATTTTGAGCCAGTGTGGATACGATAAGCATCGCCAAACGGCAGACAGCATCACAAAGGCACCTTTAGCTTTCTGAAGGCGCGACTCTACATCGAGTTCCATACCTCCATCCACAGCGACTATTGTCCGTATTGTCCGGAGCGGAGGCTGAGCGATTTAGTTTTGGACGTGTTGATTTTGAGGCCTGCCGATTTAGCTGAGGTGCCAAGTTCTGCTAGCGCATTTGCCATGTCGCTTATCCTATTTGCGAGCAGGCATATATCGTCTGCATAGTCCAGATGCCGCAATGTGGTTGTCATTGTCCCCCTGATGCCGCTGTTGTTGGGGGGTGCTGGTCGCATAGAGGAGAACCCATCTGCAACCACCATTATAAGCAGTATGGGAGACAGAGCACATCCCTGTCGAACGCCACTCTGGGCTGGAAATTCTAACTCATACAAAAATGTTTCAAAATTTCGCAACTTTTTGACCGTTTCATCTAACCATTTACGCGTCTGCAATTGCCATCTATCAAATCTTAATGATTTCCAAAACTGATCAAATTTAGCAAATTTCGCGAATTTTTGTACCGTTCAATCTACAATCAGCTACACCAGTGCTATGTATCAAATCATTGTGGACTGTTTGATCTACACCTCCTATTTACCCGTCCATTCAGTCGTTTTTATGAAATTCTAAACTCAAATAATAATTTTGGAAATTTCGCGACTTTTTTGACAGTTTGGACTTCAAATATTTACCCGTCTACTATAGCCATCTATTAGTCTTCATAATAATCTTTGGTCATATGAAAAATTAGCAAATTTTGCACTTTTTTTTCGTTTGATGTACACCTCCTATTAACCCGTCTACATTGCCATCTATCAAATCTTCATTATAATCTTCTAAAAACAAAATGGCCAATTTGGCCAATTTCGTTGATTTTGGTCTACATCTCTTATATTCGCGTCTTCAATTCCCATCTATCCAAAATTTATAATTTTTTTAGGTCCTTTTTTTTGCAAATTTCACGATTTTATTTACCATTTTAACTACTCCTCCTATTTACCCGCCGGTTTACCCGTCATTATGATAATCTAAACCAGGGGTGCTCAAGCCCATAGCGCACGGAGCGCATTCGTTGTTGTTTTACGCACCTCACGCATAGATAGATAGGCTATACGTAGAGCAACATCAACTCCATTTTATTCCAGTATGTACAGTGCTGATGTACACTCCTTTTATATTTATAGTTTTTATCTGAGCAAAGTTTATTTACTGTACAAACTTTGTCCTACAAGGCACACCCAGCTTGCTTAATTGTTAGTTTTAACTGTAGTATAGAACAATTAATAAATTCAATTGCAATTGATTTATTTACAATTAATTTAAATGAATTCAACTAAATTAATAGCAAGCTGCTTCTAATATTTTAATTGCAATTAAGTTTAACTGCATTCGAATTAATTGATTAAAATGATTAGTTGAATAATCAATTGATTGAATATTTAATTGAATATTGCCCAACACTGTAATTTACACATCGATTTGAATTTTTTTAACTAGATAGTGGTATATGTTTTTAGTTAAAATTATCTCGACTTTTAGAATTACGTCGAAAGTCTAACGTCAAGCTGTTGACCAGTAATGGTTGGGCAAAGTCTACTAAAGATAGAACCGGAATGTTCCACCTCCGATTGGCACGCCCGGACCGCCGGGGCCGAACACATGAGCCAGAGAACAAACAGCTTTTCAGTCGCTGTCCAGCGGTCGATGAAGTAGGTCAAAGCGGGTTGGCGTCTCTTAATGTTCACACTTCTTGACAGACCCTGTTTTAAACTAATTATAAAATTCCAAAATTATTTCCGTAGGTCATTTCGCAAGTCTCTAAAGCCTTTCGAAATTTTTGAAATTTGTTTTCTCACTGCACTGAGTGCAAATACTTACGTCTGAGCGTCCGCAAAATCCAAACAAAAATGCACAGCAGACAGAGGCCGGTCTCTGTCGCCAGCTCTGCCAGCATAAACAAACACATGGGTCTGCGTATTTCTCGATCCGACTGGGGGACTGGGTGCGCAGAGCTTTGCTGAACTCGCAACCAGTTTGCTGCCAACGATCCTTGTGCTCGGCGGCGGCGGCGCTCTGTTATCCAAAACAAAAACCGCGCTGATCTATAACTCGCTCTCTCATTGCAAAAATCTCTCTCGCGCGTGCAAGTGTCCGGGTCCAGTGTGTGTGGTAGCTAATGCAATTCTCACGTTTATCACTTTTACTCATTGGCCGAAGTCTGAAAGATTGCAAATAAGTAACTATGTATATGTAGATGAATCTCAAACAAAAGTATCAGTTCCATGTGCCAAACGCAAGCGAATTTGTTTGTAAATATTTAAAGTGTCGCCGCCCTTGCCGGCAATTTGCGTGCCCTGAGTGATCTACTTGCAGCTTATATAAGACACCTCGCAGAAAGATAAGCAATCTATAGTGTGTGTGTGTGTATAACTAGAACCTGGACTATGTGGCGCGGTAAGTTAACAATGGGTTTATGCACCAGCCCCAGGTTTGGTGGGCGTTGCAACTTGTCTTGTAATTGCCTGCGATAAATACTTGCGTGTGCACTCGGCATAATGTATGTACCGACATCGGCATAATGGATGTACCGACAACCGATGTACTATGCATAACAATTACCATCTACAGTAAGAGAGCACAAAAAACAATAACTTCATGTTGATTATCAGGAGACGATGCAGTTGGCCTAACTGTAGAGGAAGTGGCAACAATTCAATTATGGTGGCCTTCTGAAAAATGTTTTTTATATGGAGACGTGAGCGTTCGCTTTGGCATTAAAATGGAGGAAAACAAGTGTTTGTAATACTTGTCTCAACTTGAAAAGCTAACCTCTTAAATCATGACTTTAGAACTGGGAACTTTGAACGGAACTATAAATCGGGCTCTTACCCGTTTTGGACATGAGCCCGAAAACGAAAAGTGGTCTAGCCCAGTGGCGGGAAAATGTAAACGAGAGAGAACTTAGTCAAATATTTTGCATCAGAGTCAACGAAAGACGAATTGAAAGAGAAATCGTTTTTGTAACGAAGTAACATTAGCTGCAGATAATAGGAGTTGGAAATGGGGTAGTCAATATACCACAACCCAAACCAACTAAATGACAGATCTACCATGGGTTGTTACTGGGTTAAGTAGCCATGCCGAACCTCCTATTTTCAAAAGAATGTTAAGTTCAAGAAATTATCTTTATCTTACTTTGAGGGCATTCACTAACTGTCCGGGGCGAACTTTTCGCTGAGTTTGGTGGTTTGCAGACTTGGAAGATAATTGACATCCCTATATACATAAAAGAGTTTGTCGTGACAAATTTAATGATTAACTGCCTGATTGGCAATCTATGCAAAGCCTGATCGGTAAGAGATATAAGATATAAGACCCAAATTCGACCTGAAAATGAGAAACTCGGCTATAAAATCCGTCCCTTTTTTTTCTTTATATTATGCAAAGCTTTTCTAAAACATAACGCAAGTTTTTCTTAACCAAAAGACAATCAAATCTTGCATATCTTACTAATATTATAAATGTGAAGTTTGTATGTTTGTTACACAATCACGCAGAAATTGCTGAACGGATTCGGATAAAATTTGGCACACAGATGGTTGATAACCTGGTGTTGAACGTAGGCTATATAACTTTTATTTAAACGGTCCAAAAAACCGCGAAAATTTCTAAACTTTTATGAGAGTATTTATGAAAGCGCTTGATGTTCAGGCGTTGGCAAAAAAAAAACCGAAGTTTATATACCCTTGTAGCTTGTATAATTCATTAAATTAAATGTTTAAATGAATTTCGTCGAACATTCTTAGCTGAGTTATTTCCCAAACTCAGCAATTGAAGGCGCCATTACTTTGACAATTTGCTTGTCAGTTTGTTATATGGCAGCTAAACGACAAATTCTTCAGATTTTGACCAATCTTCCCAAAATTGTGTGGAAACTGATAATATTCATAACTGGAAAGTAAATAGACGACACCATTGAAAACAAAAATGTTTTTCTTACTAGAACTACTTTTTCGATCGATCGTTCCTATAAGACCTATATGCTATAGTCATCCGATTGGGATCAATCTTGGCAGAATTGTGTGGTAGCATATAATACTAATCACTTACAAGTTTGGGAGCGATAGCATTGAAAACAAGAAAGCTTTTCGTACTAAGACTTTTTTTCAGACATATCTTTTGTATGGCAGCTATACTATATAGTAGACCGGTTTTCATCAAACTTGGTAGAATTATGTAAAGTCATAGAAAACTTAAAAATACGAGGTTTGGGGACGTTTGTATTGGAAACAAAAAAGTTTTTCTAACTAAAGCTACTTTTTCGACCGATGGCAGCAATATGATATATTAATGCGATCCGGCCGGTTCCGACAAATGTGCAGCGTCTTTGTACCAAAAGACTTCGTGCAAAGTTTGGTTAAGATAGCTTTAAAACTGACGGAGGAGATAGCATAGAATCAGACGGCCGGACAGACGGAAATGGCTTTATAAACTCAACTCGTCATGCTGATCAAGAATATATATACTTTATGTGGTCGGAGATGCTTCCTTCTATGCGTTACAAGCAACTGGACAATTTCAATATACCTCCTACAAGGGTATAAAAAGATGTAGATTGAACGGTCTAAAATAATGCGAAATTTACGGTCGAAAAAATCGAGAAATATGCTATATTTTCATAGGACCTCAGATTATTATGAAGATTGAAGTATCATATTTGAAGACACGTATATAAGAGGCAATTTTTCATATGACCTTAGATTATTATGAGGATTTGATAGACGGCAATGGTATATGGGTAAATATAGGAGGTGTAGATAATCGGTTAAAAGAATCGCTAAATTTTCAAAATTTGTATAGGACCTAAGATTACTATGAAGATTGGATAGATCGGAATGGGCGACGCGTATAGGTGAACTTGCCAAAATATTATGAATTTTAGTAGACGGGTAAATAGGAGGTGTACATCAAACGAATAAAAAATTGGAAAATTTTCAAATTTTTCATATGACCAAAGATTATTATGAAGATTTTATAGACGGCAATAGTAGACGGGAAGTGTATCCAAAAAGTCGAAAAATTTCCAAAATTCTCATTTGAATTTAGATTATCATAAAAATGAGTATATATACGGGTAAAGAGTAGGTGTAGATCAAACAGTCCAAAAAAAATAAAAGATTGCTAAATTTTTTTAAATTTAAATATCTGGGCAATTTTAACGAGAAAACCAAACCGAAGTTTTTATACCCTTGCTCATGCTGGTTTTGAAATATCAGAGTTTAAGTACGCTAATGTTAAAATTAATCATTTCTCTACAAAATCTATTTTGCGAACTATCTTCATTTTCCCACTCTGTTTTAATTCATTTAATATTAATGATCTCCAATTTTAGGATCGGTTAACTTGAAAATAAAAAAGTTTCCAAGTTCCCAGTCCCACCCTATCAGTCCAATGACAGCCATAAGATTTAGTCTTACGATTTTAACCAAATTTTGCAAATCTGTTTGAAAGCATATAATATTTATAAGGCCGAGTTAGAGGACACTAACATTGCAAACAAAAAAGTTTTTCTCGCTAAGACCCATAGCAGCTATAAGATATACTGCCTTGTTCCGGTTTTCACTAAGGTGAATTTGAATTTTATACATGTTCTCTTTTCTATTAAACAATCAAGAAAATCCGAAGCAATCCTTTGGTTACTACTTACTCTCTACGCGACGGACCCAATCAATTTGATAAAACAGCACATTTAACAAATTCGAATTCGACCATTTTTGTCGAAAGT
Source organism: Lordiphosa magnipectinata (assembly GCA_037044535.1). Classification (NCBI taxonomy): domain Eukaryota; kingdom Metazoa; phylum Arthropoda; class Insecta; order Diptera; family Drosophilidae; genus Lordiphosa; species Lordiphosa magnipectinata. The sequence continues at coordinate 147,515 of JBAMBO010002784.1, read as the reverse complement.
AAAAAACGGAACAGGCCTGATAGTCATCCGAACCAGCCGGTTTAGATATTGGCAGCGAAAAGTATTCAGGAGACTCTAGTTTGCGTGGAAGCAGGTAGATGGACAACCGGCCAGACTCGATCAAGAATATATATAGTTTATGGGTTCGGAAATGAAAATATTTATATGCGTTGTAAATTTCTTATAATTTTCTTTGAAAGATTATAAAAAAGAGTTGCTAACCCATGGCCCCTGGAGGCCGAACACACTCGGCAATGCTTGCCGAAGTCATGCTTCACTGTGTGTTAGAAAGAGAGACAGTCACATTTTCGCGCTCTCTTCTTGGGGAACCCTGGTATAGGAACACGAAGCCCAAGAAGACTTCGTTTCGTTCTTTTCGTTTGTTCTATCCTTTTTATTCATGTAAAAAGTTTACTTTAGATTAAGTTTAGTAATTTTTTCTAAAGTTTAACCAACAATTTTCCAAATTGTTTCTCAATAAACATAACTAAAATGATCCCACAACAAGCCAAATTGGTCTTAAAACGTAATCAATTCGATTCTAAAAGAAACACATACATTGAGGGAAATATGCTCTGAAATTTGACAAATTTTTAGATAAAAATCAAAAATGTTTCTAACTAAAATCCATTTTCCGACAGATAAACATTTGATTTCAAACATATCAAATTAATAATCGCCGAGCTTAAAAACGACAAAATTCTAAACAAACAAGAAAGAAAGTCGGTCAAGCCCGACTATAACTCGCATTTGCTCACGAGTCAAACGGCCGGTTAACACACATCGCACAACGCGTTGCGCTCTCTAAGTCTCTCTCTCTCTCCCTCTCTCTCTCACTAAGATTGCCGTTCAACAGAATGCTGTGGTTATGGGTGGGGGGTGGGTGTTGAGTGTTAACTGGCCGTTTTTTGCTCATAACTTGAGTATCGTTGATCCGATCTTTATCATTCCTTCCAAATTGCGGGGGCGGGAGGGTGCGTGTCAAAAAGGGTCGGAAACGATTCCTTCTCCCTGTTACATACTTTTGCACAAACTTAATATACTCTATGTACCTTCGGTACAGAGTATAAAAAGTTTTTCTCACTCAGACTGATTTCCGACCGATTCTATGGCAACCTTAAGATATAGACATCCGACTTCGACCAAATTTTGCGAATCTATTAGAAAACATATAAAAAAGTAATCAGGAAGTTTAGGAACACTAACAGTAAAACAACAAAATTTTCTTACTAAGACCAATTTTCGACCGAACAGTCCTATGGCAACCATTAGATATAGTCATCCGATCCGGTCAATCCCGACATAGTAGCAGCGTGCAGTAAAAAGAAGACTATGTGCAAAATTTTAGCTCGATAGCTTTAAAACTGAGAGACTAGTTTGCGTAGAATCAGACAGACAGACGGACCAAGCTCAATCGACTCAGCTCGTCGCCCCGATCAAGAATATATATAGTTTATGGATGATGAAAATATATGGAATAGCAGCAGAGATAATAATTTTTAATCTGATTCGGAACTACTATCATTTGAACTGTTACATCAAGGTAAACAATGTTCTGCCAAAAGTTGTAAAATATCATTATCGCGTTCTGGCTTGCGTAAATTAAATATCAGAGGATCTGATGAACATAAAAGCGCGTGCATTAAGTCCTTCATTCTATTTACTCGGGATGTCTTTCGTGTATGGTGTTCACGGAAATTGCGGTAATCTTTGTTCCGTGCTTCTAACGCTTCTTCCGACATTTTTCCTATTGGAAGTGGTGACACTTTAATTATATCGCCTTCATTTGATTCTGTAAGAGATTTCATTTTTTTTGCAACATCTTCGTCATAAGCCATTAAAACTAGTTGCGACGCATTTCGTTTTTCTGCTTTGTATAGGCTGCTAGTTGTTGCAACTACAACCTCACTGTAAGAAGTTTCTTTAACAATTGCGGATATTTTGTTTAATTTGGTTTTGTTGGAATATTTGGGGAATGGCTTATCCGGTCTTCACCGATTAGCCAGTGGATCAACTAATAAGAGTTGTCCGTCTTTCCACTCTTTATTAGTTTCTTTAAATTTGTGGCAGTTTCTATATCTGAATTTCCATCTCTCGGCCAATTTCGCTACAAAATTTCTCATTTTGTTGGCTATTAGTAGGACCTCTTTATCATCATACATTTTAATATAATATCAAGTATATTATTAAATACATAACTTTCAACAGCTGGAAATTTTTTAGTTTGCAGAATCTCGTTGCGCCATAGAAAATAAAGTTCTCGCCTAAGCACCGAGCCTCTTTTCTGCTCTGGATTTCGTCCTATTTAAAAAATAGAACCCAGAAAGTTATATTACGTTCAGACACTTCAAAGCCCGTCTCTGTAACGTCCGGTGTACCGCAAGGTAGTCACCTTGGTCCTTTGTTTTTTACTCTTTTTATTAATGACCTACCCACAATACTATCTTACTCTCGGATACTTATATATGCCGATGACGTTAAACTTATTTTACTTTCAATGACCCGACACATTCCATTAGATTGCAAGATGATTTAAACTCCTTGCAGTCTTGGTGCTTGGTTAATCATTTATACCTTAACTGCTCCAAGTGCATGTTTATGACTTTCCATCGTTGCAAACCTTCGCTGGCTATTTATACGATTGGCCATGAACCCCTGCAACGAATATCTACCGTCGTTGATCTTGGAATTCTTTTTGACCCCAAATTGAGTTTCAATCCTCATATCTCTTCTATTGTTAATAGGGCGAATGGTGTACTTGGATTCATTAAACGTTGGTCGAAGGAATTTAATGATCCTTACACCACAAAGCTCCTGTACACTGCTCTAGTCCGTCCTGTACTTGAATACTGCTCGTCCGTCTGGTGTCCGCAATACAAAAAGCATATCGATCGTATCGAATCAGTACAAAAGCAATTTTTGCTTTTTGCTCTTCGTGGTCTAAATTGGGACCCTAACCTTCGTCTGCCATCGTACTCCAGTAGACTCTTGCTTATTAACCTTCCTTCGTTAGCTGATCGTAGAACAGTCCTAGGCGTTTCTTTTCTTCATAAGCTAATCATTAGTGATGTAGACTCTACCGAACTTTTAGGTCGCCTTAACTTTTCCGTTCCTTCTAGGCCAACTAGAAACTATTTACCTTTAATCTTGCCCAGATGCACAACTGATTATGCCCAGCACAATCGTTTTCGGGTCTATCACCTCTATCACCTGCTCTCAACAGATCTCTCTCTCTTCTCTCTAAAAACGTCTCTCTATTATTATCTCCGGGGAAATCTCTGACCACTCCCAGCTGTGAGTAGGGGCATAGCTTGTCGGACTGGCTAAAAAATCCTCCCCCAACGGGTCAGAGACTTTCTGGTTATTTAGTTTTAAGTTTTACGTATAAATTTTTTATTTTTAAAGTTTACTTTAAGATATTTTTCTCTCTATCTCAGTTTTTTTTTTTTTTAATTTAATATATTATCTTATTTTTTTCTCCTTTGTTCCTACATAACTATAGGTTTTGGTTTTTTTCTCTCTCTTTCTCTCTCTCTCCCTGTTCTCGATCTCTATATTATTAAAGTTTTTGTTAGCTCTAATAACGTCTCTGACTACAATTGGCTGTGAATAGGGGCATAGCTGGCCGGACGGGCAAATAAAATTCCCCCACCGTGTCGGAGTCGTTATTAGTTTATTTTGTAATTTTATTAGATTTTCTTTGATAGGCTTCATTAGCTCATAAAAATTTTTGTAACGTATATAAATTTTCGTTGACAGCCTTTTTTTGTCAACTCTAAATAAATAAATAAATAAATAAAATAAAACATTGCGCCTAAAGAATTAAATACCATGTAAAGTCGTAGGTGGCCGAAGATCATATTAGACATTTCACAATCACAAGACAACATAGTAGCTTAAACAAAATATTCTAGCGCGAATCCCCACGAATATCGGAAGTTATGGTCCACGAAAGTCTTTCGTTGGCTGTTTTCAACTTTAACTACATTTTTTTATACAACGCTAAAGCACAGGTCCCAAACTAAATTTTTTTTAGTTAATACATACCTCTAGCTATAAATAAAAACACTTTTCTTCCACTAAATTATTATTAAGGCAACTTTATACCCAATTTGGCAGAGCACAAATAAATCGCGGGAAAGCTTAATGGCACCTGCTGAAACATATGTTGCGTTTGATTGCTCACAGCTGATCAACTAGAGCATGCCAATGGAAATAGAACCTATCAATAAGCTCAGTGGGATATTAATAATCGATAGAGACACAATTTTGGCGCAAAAACCACTTTGTAAAATTGAATTAAATGGAGCTAGATCGACCATATCGCCCACTGTGCGCTGGTGTGATTCGAGCTCGGGGCCCTTGGACTGAACACTATTGGAATGCCGATTCAACACGTTGCGCCATTGCAGGCGCTGCTGGCAGGCAAAAAACCTCGAATATAAGAAAATAATTTTAAACATTTAGAAACTTTTTCTTATAGTTAAAGAAAAGTTGATCTGGCCGTTATAATCTCTTTGGATTCTCCACATTTATAAGAAAAAATTGTTTTTAGAAAATCTTTTATCTATTTTAGAAACTGCAATATTTGGGCTCCGAATTCGATTGATTGGGACTGATTCCTGGGGGCTGGAGGGGGTAAAATTTAAAAAATATATAAATGGGGTTTCGTATAGTTCATAAGTTTTGAGGTGCTCCGATTACATTTCTGGTATCATTTTTCCGACCGGGTGGAAGGGGTCTATCTCAATGGGGGTTGATAGGGGGTAAAATCTCAAGAAAATTAAATTGGTTTTTGTTTTATAAGTTTTCGAGTGGTCCGATCTAATTTCTGTCATTATTTTTTTGGATCGGTGGAAGGGGGCCGACTTCCCTACAGCTTGTCCGACTTGCACCGTTTTTGGTACACGCTTATTTTAACTTTAAACTAGCATTCTGGCCGAGTCTCGTTAAGATCGTTTAATTTTTAGAAGTAGCTCCCATACAAAATTTATAACAAAAAATATTTGAGAACATGGCTTTCCGACCCTATAAAGTATATATATTCTTGATCAGCAACAACAGCCTAGTCGATATAGCCATGTCGTCCGTCCGTATGCGTCCGTATGAACGAAGAGATCTCAGAGATGGTAAGAGATAGAGGTTTGACATGTATGGGACATATATTTTTTATACTTGCAGGCAAATCAAGTTTATTTTCAATTTTTGCCACGCCCCCTCCCGCCCTCGCAATTTGGAAACGTCATATCTCCCACATTTTTGATGTTAGATAGTTTGTACCTTTTGAAGATAGTTAGCAATTAGCATTATTTATCGATTTGCCAAATAAATTATTAAGATCGGATAAACGATACTCAAGCTATGAGCAAAAAACGGCCAGTTAACACCCCTCACCAGCCCACCGATAACCACAGTATTCCGTTCAACAGAGGCAATCTTAGTAAGAGAAAAAGAGAGAAACTTAGAGATGAGCTCGTATAATTCGTGAGCAAATGCGAGCTGCGGCATTAAGGGTACAGAGTATGTTATAGTCGGGCTTGACCGACTTTCTTTCTTGTTTTTAGTTCGTTTCTTCAATTACAATTTTACCTGCAATCTGATGTAAATTAAATTAACCGTACCTCAAGTAACACACAATAAATAATAAAAAGTTCCCAGGCACCAGAAACAAAGCCTTCGTATAGCACGCATCTGCTAAAAATGATGGAAAATTAGCCTCAAAAATTAGTGTCATAGCCTTTTCACACTGGGAGCAGCATTGTCGAAGCTGCGGAAACCTGCAGCATGCGTTCACACCAAACCCGCAGCTTCTAAAACAGATGTCAGCTACTTCTACCTAGTATGGTGGCAACATATAGCCAAAAGCAGTCGGAAACGATAACAAAATATACGTTATATGGTTACACCAAATGAAGCTGTGCTGGAGCTTTGCGACTTTTGAGTGACCACCCAGCCTACGTATTTCCTATAAAAACAAAATCTCTCAGCATCGACTTTGACAGTTTTTTCGAAGCTGCGGCCGGTGTGAATAGACTATTAACAATTCTCGACTTTGGGTTCGTTGACTACCGAACCCCGTTCATGGAACCTTCAAAACGGTCAATTTCTGACCTCAGGGGCTTATTGGCTACTGCTTAAACCACTTAACGCATCTAGATTACCACCTAGATTTTAGGAATTTCTGCCGGTCAGTTTTTCATTCTGTCCCAGTGTGGAGTGTAGATATTGAAATTAAAGAGTCAGAGTGATTGTGCGTGTTAAGCCTAAAATTTCTGATTTGATTTGATGACCTTTTTGTGTTGTTTTAGTAGCTGTGTGAAAGCTACCCCCACGTTTTAACTGGCAACCATTTGGCACATAATTAATTAAATAAAATATAAAATACTCGACTTGATGCACCCTGTTGTGTATGGTGGTGCGAGTTGACTGGCTCTCTATACAAATACAAATTAATAGTGACATGCAAGATAAGCAATCGTGTGCATTTTTTAAATACAGAGTCACAGGTAATAACATTTTGCAGAGGAAATAGGCGGAGACGAGAGGGCTGCTAAAACAGCACGGAATGGGTGCTTCATTATCGTAGATCTTTTATGCTCAATTACAGCTCTGTAAAGTCACAATTACGTATAATTCGGATGTTGGTGAAATTAAGACATTAAAAACAGCACTAGAATGTGAAACAAAGACTCCTGTTGAGCAAGTTTGCCACTCTTTGTGCCTTCTTTATTATTAAACCAAAGTTATAACAAATATACATAAAGGGTGATTCGTTAAAAGGTTTTTTCTTCAATATTCTTTTTACAGACTTCACGCTTCTGGTGTCATTCTGTCAGTAATATACTCTGTACCAAAAGTAGATAGAGTATATTAAGTTTGAGTGTGTGAGAAGGAATCATTTCTGACCCTATAAAGTATATACCTATATATTCTTGATCAGCATCAGCAGCAGAGTCGATATAGCCATTTCCGTCTGTCCGTCGGCTGTCCGTCCGTATGAAGAAGCGGATCTCAAAAATGGTACGAGATAGAGGTTTGACATGTATGGGACATAAATTTCTTATACTTGCAGGCAGATCAAGTTTATTTTCAATTTTTGCCACGCCTGCTCCTACCCCCGCAATTTAGAAAAAACGTCATATCTCCCACAGATTTAAAGATAGATGGTTCGAACCTTCTAAAGATAGTTAGTAGTTAGCATTTTTAATCGATTTGCAACGCCGATGGGCAGCACTTTACAAACAAAATGGCTTTTTTGCCAGTTTGTGTGGCTTCGAACTTAATTTGATCAGATATATACAAACTTTGGGGGTACAGAGTATGTTATAGTCGGGCTTGACTGACTTTTTTCTTGTTTGTTATGAATTTTGTAAGGGAGCTACATCTAAAAATTTACCCATCTTAGCGAAACTCGTCCAGAATTCAGGACTCACTTAAAATAAACGTGTACTAAAAACTGTCCAAATTGGACTAGTAGGAGTACACGATCGAAAAAAATATTGCCAGAAACGAATTCGGAGCACCCAAAAACCGGTAAACTGATGGCCAATTTGATTATTTTTATATTTTACCCCTTCTCATCCCTCCATAAGTCAGCCCCTCCACGCCGATTGGAATAATAGGGCCAGAAATGAAGTCTGAGCATCCAAAAACCTATAAATCGATACCCAATTTGATTATTTTTAGATTTTACCACTTTACACCCCTCTATTAGTATGCCCCATCCCCACTGATAGGAAAAAGTTAGAGCTAAAAGAGAAGTTTTAGTTAGAAAAACTTTTTTGTCTTCAACGCAAACGTGACCAAACGTTTACAGGTTTTCTATGCTTTTACATAATTCCACCATGTTTGATAAAAATCGGTCAACTACTCAGTATAGCTGCCATACAAAATATAGTTCTGAAAAAAGTCTTAGTAGGAAAACTACTCTTGTTTTCAATGCTATCGCTCTCAAACTTGTTACTGATCAATATTATATGCTTCTACACAATTTTGCCTAGTTTGATCCAAATCGGATGACTATAGCATATAGCTGCCGTAGGAACGATCGATCGAAAAAGTAGTTCTAGTGAGAAAAACTTCAATGGTAGCGGAGAAGTATGGTCAAAATCTGATAAACATATTGAGCGCGTTCACCAGCATACACCAATCATCTAACATAAATCATCAATCAACAAAAAAGTGTTCGGCTGCTGGTGAACGTGTTTGATAGAATTTTAAGGCAACAGAGTCATCGATATATTTTTGTTGGCGGAATTTTGAATTTTTTGGCAACTAATAGCTAAATAAAATTTAGAACAGACTATTAAATTTATGTGACCGTCGTCAATAGTACCAGTTGCTCCTGGAATCCCCTTGAATTTTCCTCAAAACTTTGTTAGCCATTTAAAATTTCTTGTAATCCCGGCGAGAATGTACACAACCAACTCGAATATCTGATGGCCAGATCTTTTTCCTATATCAACACGGTCATTTAGTAATATGAAGAACTGCTGTGTTTTGCCAGCAGCAAAATTACATAACGCTGAGTTTTATTAAGAGTTACTTTCGCTATTAGTTCATCCAGGGCAACGCAAAGAAGGGTCTGCAAATGTTCATTTTAATAAAGTATTTAATGGGCAATGAGATGAGAGTCCTTAACGATGCACGGAACATCATGAAATAATCCTTGAATTTGTCCATTCTGTAATTTTGTACTGTCACTTCAAAGAACAACTGGGAGCGCACGCGAGGCTGATTCGTTTTGAATAGGCGGCTTTTCAAGCTTTCCTCCTCCTCCGAAACAACCAATAGAGCCTTCAGACCCTTGCACGAATTTAAGTGAGCTACTTGCGAAACCACGTCCTCTGCCAATTCATTAATTAAAAACAAAGAAGTTTCCACATTCATTTGGTTTTTGTCCTCATTAAATTCCTTGTTTGTTTACATCTGACAGCTGTGTGCTATCGATAACAAATTACAATCAAGCAATTCTAACTAACTATTTCTTTGATGTATTCACATCTAACACAATCACGAAAATTAGCAATCATGTTAGCACATCATGCCTGTTCACCAGCACAATCTAACAAAAATAGTCGATTTTTTGTCATCGATTTATGCTGGTGAACGCGCTCATTGTACAGCTGCCATATAACAAACTGGCAAGCAAATGGTGTGGCAGCCCTGGCCACCTCTGGTCACACCATTCATCGAGCACCATCCCTAACGCGATAGCAGAACGACAAGACACGCGCCATCCCTGGCGCTCAGTTTCTGGGTTGGCTTCGGCCACGCACGGCACGTGCCTGCATCGCTTCGTTCGACTGAACAATAATTGTTAGCTTAAGTTATGTTCAATAAAGTTAGTTACACATTAAAACATCGTAGCTAAAATGGTCCAAGTAGTGGCATCATCTATTGTTGAGTTTGGGACATAGCTCAGCTAAGAATAATCGACGAAAATTATATAAAACCTTAAATTATATAAATTATGCAAGCTACAAGGGTATATAGACTTCGGTAGAGCCGAAGTTGGCTTTCCTCAATTTTTTTTTTAGATTTACCCCTCCTCCATACATAAATTGTGTTTAGCCTCTGTGCTAAACAGTTCACTACAAACCCCGTCTCCCTCCACCATAAGTCAGCCCCCTCCCCGAAGAACGGAAAAATATTGCCAGAATTGAAATCGGAGCTCCCAAAATCCTATAAGACGATACCAAATTGGACTTATTTTAGATTTCAGCATTTCTCCCCCTCCATAAGTCAGCTCACTTCCTACCGATCGGAAAAATATTGCCAGAAATGAAGTTTGAACACCCTAATACCTATGAAACTATACTTTATATGATTTTTTTTAGATATTAAGCCATTTCCTCCTACATAAGTCAACCTTCTCCCCACCCATCGAAATTATATTGCCAGAATTGAGATCGGAGCAAAAACGTATTACATTTTCAGTTTCAATTTTTCTCAAGTCAATCTCTGTCATTTTAAAAGCAATCCTTCCATGGATTGAATGTAGTTTAAACATCGAGTTTAATATAGTCTCGGTTATTCTTGGGCACTAAAAAACAACAAATTATATTAATTGAATTTGAAAATTTTTACTTACTCTTTGGGTACTCGAACTCGGGGGCCTTGGACTGAACACCATTGGAATGCCGTCTCAACCGGGAGCGCCATTGCACGCGCTGATGGCAAAACATCTAAGATACTACACTAAGAAAAAAAATAGAACTAATAATTTGAGTACGAACGCTCTTAACAAAAAATTTATTCGTTATTGAGTTTTCAAGAATTTTGCTCTTGGAATCGAGATCATTTCGTTCTTATTGTTCTCAATTTGGTTTTTAATGGCAAGGGGAGTGAGGGAAACTTAACTTTGAAAGAATATCGTTGGACTCGCTCTCGCAGAGAGAGAGAGCGCATGCGCAGTTTGACGTTGTCAGCTGCGTACGAATGCCAACTGCGTTTATTTACAAGTGTGTTTTCGTCGCGTTGTTTAGCTTATGGATGAAAGTCGAGTGGGCTAAACTGCCCGTGGTCTGTGTGTGTTTCAGCCTTCGAGGTACCGAGTTCAAGTCCCTGAAAAGTAAGTAAAAAACGAGAAGGCCAAGCTAACTTCGCCTGTGTCGAAGTTTTTGTACCCTTGCAAATGCTGTTTTTGAAATGTCAGAGATTAAGAACGCTTACATAAAAATCAAATATTTTTCTAACTAAAGCCCATTTTCCGACAGATAAACATGTGATTTCGACCAAATTTCTCGAATCTTATTGAAAACATATCAAATTGACAAACGCCGAGTTTAAGAAAGATAAAATTTAAAACAAAAAAGTTTTCTTACTAAGACTCATTTTCCGACCGATCGGTCCCATGGCAGCCTTAAGATATAGTCATCCGATTTCGACCAAATTTTGCGAATCTATTTGAAAGCATATAAAATTAGTAATCAGCGAGTTAAGGGACGCTAACATTAAAAACAAAAAAAATGTCTTACTAAGACCGATTTTCGACCGATCAGTCCTATCGGAATCATAAGATATAGTCACCCGATGTCGATCAACTGTTTCAAATTAGTTTAACAGCTTTTAATATTAAGAATCACCGACCTTAAGAACGATTTACTTGAAAACAAAAAATTTTTTTCACTAAGACCCATTTTCCGACCGCTCGGTCCTATGGCAGCTATATGAAATAAGATCGGATTCTTGATCAAAACTTGCAAATCTGTTTGAAAGCATAAAATATTGATAATTTTCGAGTTTAAGGACGCAAACATTGAAAACAAAAAAGTTTTTTTCACTAAGACCCATTTTCCGACCGATGGTTCCTATGACAGCTATAAGATATAGTCCTCCGATCTTGACTAAAACTTGCAAATCTGTTTGAAAGCATAAAATATTGATAATTTTCGAGTTTGAGGACGCTAACATTGAAAACAAAAAAGTTTTTCTCACTAAGACCCATTTTTTGACCGATTCGGACCACGTTGGTCGGTCGGTCGTGTATCGCACACACACCCCCCAACCCAAATATTCTTTTTAAATCTTTTATTTTGAGAATAATTCGTACTTGGATCACGTACTGAAATTCTTCAATCAACTCTTGGATCAAGAATTTCGCTCTTGGATCAAGAATTTTCACTCTTACCATATTTCTGAGAACGAACGCTCTTGATTCAAGAGTGAAACTCTCAATTTTTTCTCTGAGTGTACTTTTATTGAATCTACCATCTGCCTAAACACATAAGACCACTTGTAATTGTCAATTCACAATATAGAGCTAGATTAAAATAAAAGGGGCAACTGAAATGTTGTGTTTAACTATGTTCTTAGTCAAATAAAAGAGAAGACAACTATGTAGTATAGCTGCCATACAAAAGATATGTCTGAAAAAAGTCTTAGTATGAAAAACTTTTTTGTTTTTAATGGCATCGCTCCCAAACTTGTTACTGATCAATATTATATGGAACCACACAAGTATGGAAAGATTTGGATCATCGGATGACTATGGACTATAGCTGCCATAGGAACTATCGGTCGAAAAGTAGTTCTAGTGAGAAAAACTGTTTTGTTCTCAATGGTAGCGTCTTTATACCTTCCACTTGTGAATATTATCATTTTCCACACAATTTTTGTGAAGTTTGGTCCAAATCGGATGAATATATCGAATAGCTGCCATATTACCAACTGGCAAACAAATGGTCAAAGTAGAGGCGCCATCTTATTGCTGAGTTTGGGAAATAACTCGGCTAAGAATGCTCGACGAAAATCAATTAATTCCTTCGGTCGAGCCGAAGTTAGCTTTCCTCTACTTTTTAATATTATTTTTCAGTTATCACGCGTGACTGGTGTCATTCTGTCATCTTATTATACTCTGTACCGAAGGTACACAGAGTATATTAAGTTTGTGCAAAAGTATGTAACAGGGAGAAGGAATCGTTTCCGACCCTATAAAGTATATATATTCTTGATCAGCATCAACAGCCGACTCGATATAGCCATGTCCGTCTGTCTGTCTGTCTGTCTGTTTGTCCGCCCGCCCGTATGAACGAAGAGATCTCAGAGATGGTAAGAGATAGAGGTTCGACATGTATGGGGCATATATTTCTTCTACTTGCAGGCAGATCAAGTTTATTTTCAATTTTTGCCACGCCCCCTCCCGCCCCCGCAATTTTGAAAAAACGTCATATCTCCTACAGTTTTGAAGATAGATCGTTCGTACCTTCTAGAGATACCTTGAAGGAATGATAAAGATCGGATGAACGATACTCAAGTTATGAGCAAAAAAATGGGGGGTCCCCACCCATCACCACAGCATTCTATTGAACGGCAATCTTAGCGAGAGAGAGGGAGAGAGAGAGAGAGAGAGAGAGAGAGTGAAACTTAGAGATGAGCGCGATAACTCGTGAGCAAATGCGAGCTGCGACGTTAAGGGTACAGAGTATGTTATAGTCGGGCTTGACCGACTTTCTTTCTTGTTTAATATTATTTTTCAGTTATCACACGTTTTTTGTTAAGGATTGTTTGACAAATTATCATGGAAAGTCTCACACCGCAACAACGTCTCCAAATTATTCAGCTGTATTACGAAAATCAGCGTTCTGTGAAACATGTTTTTCGTGCACTTCCAGCTACATATGGTGTGCATCATCGACCTTCGGAGACCACTATTCGCAAAATCATCCACAAATTTGAGTCTCAGTCTACGTTATTGGATAATACGCGACCAAATAGACCACATCCAGCCCGTAGTGAGAGAGTGTGTCTGCAGACTGTGACATCAATAATTGGGTTTATCGTATTCGACAACTTGGCGAATTTTAAGCAAGTATCTTGGTTTAAAGGCTTACAAAATCCAACTCGTTCAAGAATTGAAGTTGTGAGACTTGAATTTGCGCTTGAATTTCAGTCAACAGCTCTGCAACAGCTCAATGAAGCTGTTTTTGTTTAGTGACGAGGCACATTTTTGGCTAAATGAATACGTCAACAAACAAAATTGTCGCATTTGGTACATCTGGTACATCTACAAAAATGCACTGTTTTGTGTGCTGGAATCATCGGTCCGTATTTCTTTAAAAATGGGGCCGGACAGAACATAACCGTCAATGGCGAGCATCATGATAAATGACTTTTTGTTACCTGAAATTGAAGCCCTTGATGTCGGCGACATTTGGTTTCAGCAAGAGGGTGCTACGGTACACACAACACGCGAAACAATGGCTTTATTAAGAAATCATTTCGGTGAGCAGCTTATTTCGCGTTGCAGACCTGTCAATTGACCGCCTAGATCATGTGATATCACACCGCTGGACTTTTTCCTGTCGGGTTACGTGAAGTCAAAAGTCTTCGTCGATAAGCCAGCTACGATTCAAGACTTGTAAGCCACCATTACTCGTGTAATTCGCGAGATACCCGTAGCAATTCTGGATATAGTGATCCAAAATTGGCCCATTAGAATGGACCATTTTCGGCGTAGTTGCAGTGAAGATTTGAATGAAATTATCTTTAAAAAGTAAATGTCAGAGATAGTTTTTTCAGGCCATAATAAAGATTCCAACATCCAATTCCATTTTTTGTGTTTTATTTGTAACTTAAAAAAGAACTTCTTAATGGATCACCCTTTATATATCGAGCTAAAGCCGAGCTATCCCGAGCTAAAGTGATTAAAAATTCCGTACTCTAGTCAATCGTCTCGTATTTGGTTTGAGAAAATCCGCAATTGACCGACTTCTGACATCGTTTGGGATTGATATCAGTCCGGATATCTGAGTTTTTTTCTTCTGTGTAGTTTATTTGCAGCAAAATATACAAAAACCATTAAAAAAAGACCCTCAATACTAACTGATAAATGCCCTGTACCGTTTGTCCTGAGATCGTTTCCGTTCTCAGCGTTATGGCCACACAGCCGTTTCAATTAACTGCATATCGATTAATCGACGATTCTTTGCCTTTTGAATTGCCATTCTGTTACTTCTCGAAATCATTAAAAGAAAAAGGAATCGGGCCTGATTACTTCTGATGAATGGTGTGTTTATTAATTTGGCATTCAAAATTCCATGCTTTATGCCCGGCAAAGCTCTAGTACCCTCACCAAATACTCGTTTACACGCACACACACACACGCAAAACACTCATACGCCCCATGGTGCGAACAAATAACCAAAACAAAAGCCATAAAATTCCTGTACAAAGCAAATATGCAAAAACAAAAATAAGAAAAAGAAAATCGTTTGCCGGCAAGACGACAAAAAACAACAACAACAACCAAACGCAATGCAACTCAGACAAGTTGTAAGCTCCAACTTGGCGTTGAGTGCAACAACAAACAAGCAGCAAGTGCAGCGAACATCAGCCCCAGCCAATGTGTGTGAGGCTGGCTATATACAAGAGTTCGGCCTCTGCGTCTGTGTGTGAGTGCAGCCCCCAAAACAGCATTTCTCCAAATGCAGCGACGCCAGCCTAAGCAGAGCAGAGCAGAGCAGAGGAGGCCTTAGTTGGCTCTCTCTCTCACTCTCTCACTCGGTTGAATTTCGTTTGGGGCTGCATTCGGTGGCCGACAGAAAGGGTGTCTCTGTCACTGCTGTGTGTTGGTGCTGCTCGACGCGATTTTGAGTTCTTTGCATCCGCGTCTTGCGGCCCAATGTGAGTTGCCTTGTGCATGCCAGATCGGACAGCAGCAACAGCAGCAGCTAAGCGAAAATCGAAAAGCTCGGCTCACGATACGCGGCGGAAGGTTCTGAGAAAAGTTGAAAAGAAATAGCAGATCTTTGATTCCAACATTCGTTATTTTTTTTGCCCTTCATTCGTGTGCATTTGCCGTCGGCAATCGATCGTGTGCAAAATTCTCAAGTGATTTTTTTTCTATATATATTGTGTGCTGGAAATATAGCAAAAAAATATATATAAAATATACATATACATATTTGTGAAAGTTAAGCCTACAAATATAACCTTAAAATATTCATAACTATTCAAATAAATATATAAATATATTTAATAAAAAGTTTCAAGTTCACTAACTATATATATCTAAACAATTAATCAAGCAGTTTCAACTCTAAAGCTTAAATAAAAAAAAGGTAAAAAAAAAAAATATTATAAAATAAATTCAGTTTTTTTTTTTTAAATGTTTAACCAAATTTATGGGAAAACCATTAAATTTTATTATAATATGTGTAATTATTTTGGTCATAAAAAACTCCCCCCCTTTTGGTTGATTTGTATTAAAATTATTTAAATAGTTTTTATGACTCTACAAGTTCAAAGTTTCAGCCCTGGCACTATATCACTACAAAGTATCTGGAAAACCACAGACTCCACCTTTAAATTGTAAATAATATCCCAAAACGAATCTCGATTAGAAGGCGTGGCAGATGAAATAAAATAGAACTTAAAATAACTTTTTTTAAATTTTTAATTGCCAGCCAACATGCAACCACATTAAGCGCCAATCAAAATTAAACAATATATCACTTACAAAAATGTGCCATAAATTAGTGTCAAAACTGATGAAAAAAATTCAATTTTATTACTTAGGTACATACATGAGAAGTTTTTTTTTAATACACTACAGAAATTAGTAAAGGAAAGCTAACTTCGAAGCCGCTAAAGATTATGTAGCATTGTAAGTTTTTGAAAAATATTCCTTGCCATTTTTATGTCACTTACTCGTAGAGTAAAATGGGTATACTAAAGTCGTGCAAATGTATAGGTATGTAACAGGCAAAAGGAAATATTTCCGACCATATCTCTCTATATATAAAAGAACTCAACCTGACAGACTGTTGACTGCCGCACAGCCCAAGCCATAAGAGATAGGAAGCAGTGTTTTTCACAGTAGTTTTATCTACGCACACTGGTTTTTGGGCATTTTTTTTGGCATTAACTCTAGTTATTAAGATATTGACTCCAAATTTGGTTTGTACGCATATTTTGGACCCCAAAGGCGACTTGTAAAGATTTAATCAATTTAGACCAATTTTTTTATATAGCTGCCATATAACCGATCTGGCAGATTTGCTCCAACCTTGTTGTTTCTTATGCTACTAAACTGAAATTTGGTTTGTAATCGTATTTTTATCTCCTAATACGACTTACCATTATTTTATATAGCTCTCAAATAGCCGATCTGGCCGATTTGAACTAACTTTGTTGGTTTTGACGCTATTGAACTGAAGTTTAGTTTGAACATGTATATTAAGCTCCTTAAGCGAGTTATCGAATTTTGTTCAATTTGGCACTCTATTTCATGTAGCTGCCATATAACCGATCTGGCCGATTTGCAACAACATAGTTGGTTTTAAAGATATTGAACTGAAATTCAGTTTGAACACGTATTTTAAGTTTCTTCGGGTGATCTTTACGATTTGCTCCAACTTTGTGGTTTTTTTCGCTATTGAACTGAAATTGGGTTTGTACTCGTATTTTTAGCTCTAAATACGACTTACAAAACTTTATTGTGTTTGACGCTACCAAACGAATTCAGCTGCAATAAAGCCGATTTTTTGAAAAGTCGCACGTTGTAGCAAGAAGTATCAGTTACTCATTAATCTGCACACTTTCGTTAATTCCCTGCTCTTACAACTTTTTGCAATGTTGTGTGATGCTAAACTAATATTCCACAAAACACAGCTACACAGGTTAGGGTCAACCTAAAATTACACATTAACAACACGCGGCACAATTGGGCAACAAAAAACAAAAATAACAAACGTGTTATCAACTTATAATCTTATATATCTGGACTAACATTTTGCATTTTTACATTTTTATACCCTTGCAAAGGGTATTATAATTTTGCCCAGAAGTTTGCAATGCATAGAAATATTCATTTCCGACCCCATAAACTATATATATTCTTGATCAGGGGCGACGAGCTGAGTCGATTGAGCTTTGTCCGTCCGTCTGGTCCGTCAGTCCGTCTGTCTGTATGTTTCTACGCAAACTAGTCTCTCAGTTTTAAAGCTATCGAGCTAAAATTTTGCACAGAGTCTTCTTTTTACTGCACGCTGCTAATATGTCGGAACCGACCGGATCGGATGACTATATCTTATAGCTGCCATAGGAACTATCGGTCGAAAAATGGGCCTTAGTGAGAAAAACTTTTTTGTTTTCAATGTTAGCGTCCTTAAATTCGGCCATTATTAATATTATATGCTTTCAAACAGATTTGCAAATTTTGGTCAAGATCGGATGACTATATCTTATAGCTGCCATAGGAACTATCGGTCGAAAAATGTGTCTTAGTGAGAAAAACTTTTTTGTATTTACTGTTAGCGTCCTCAAGCTCAGCTTTTATTATTATTATATGCTTTCAAACAGATTTGCAAATTTTGGTCGAAATCGGATGACTATATCTTATAGCTGCCATAGGACCGATCAGTCGGAAAATGGGTCTTAGTGAAAATTTTTTTTTTTTAAGTAAATCGTAATGTCGGGGATTATTAATATTAAACGCTTTCAAACTAATTTGAAAAAGTTGATCGACGTCGGGTAACTTTATCTTATGGTTGCCATATGCCCGATCGGTCGAAAATGATTCTCAGTAAGAAATATTGTTTGTTTTTTATGTTAGCGTCCTTAAACTCGCTGATGACTGATTTTAAATGCTTTCAAATAGATTCACAAAATTGGGTCGAAATCGGATGACTATATCTTAAGGCTGCTATAGGGCCAATCGGTCGGAAATTGAGTCTTAGTGAGAAAAACTTATCTGTTTTAAATTTTATCTTTCTTAAACTCGGCGATTGTTAATTTGATATGTTTTCAAAAAGATTCCGCGAAATTTGGTCGAAATCAGATATTTATCTGTCGGAAAATGGGTTTTAGTTAGAAAAATTTTTGATTTTTATGTAAGCGTTCTTAAACTGTGACATTTGCATTTGCAAGGGTATAAAAACTTCGGCACAGACGAAGTTAGCTTGGCCTTCGCGTTTATTTTGCTTCTATCGTTTTGAGCAGACGCACTAAAAGTTGTAAAATATTTGCTGACAATTTGTTTTTTATCTAATAGGAGTATGTAAATATTAAAAACCAGTTAACATTTGAAATTTTTTGAGTTTATGTCAAAAAAAGCCAAAAAAAAACCTGTTTGTTATGCTGAAAATGATCGAAAGATCGAATTCTGCAAAATTCTGTCGGGAAATGTGGAAAATTCGAAGAAAACTGTTATATGAAACATTTTGTTTTTTACCCGATTAGCTCCAAACTCATTCTTAAAGTTACACTCATAAAATATTTAAGACAAGACTTTCAAATTTTTGAAAATCTACCCCCAAAGTCGGAAAATGTTCAGAAAACTGTTGTACGAAACTTTTTTGATTATCATGCGATCAGGCTCAAACTCATTTCTAAAGATCTGATCAAAAAATTCAATGATTGTTGCATACCAATCTTTCATTTTCGAAGCTCTTTATGGAAATTCCATTAAACTGATTGTCTTTTCTTTGGAAAATCCACCCACCGTGGAAATTGGTTAAATAGGACCAACCTATCGGCCGGAAGTAACGCAGATTTTTATTTTAGTGTTAGCGTTCTTAAACTGTTATATTTCAAGCCAGCATTTGCAAAGATATAAAATCTTCGGCACAGACGAAGTTAGCTTAGCCTTTTCGTTTTATAATTCTCTTAAAAAAACAAGTAAGAAAGTCGGTCAAGTCCGACTATAGCATACTCTGTACCAGTTTATTTGCTCCCGACTAAAATATTATAATACATCCTACAGTCACGCGGTTATCGTGAAATATTTTTATTATACGCTCGTCTCTAAGTTTCTCTCTCTCTCTCTCTCCCAAAGATTGTGTTTGTTTGAATACAGCGGTGGTTGGCGGGAATGGCGTGGGGGAATGGGGGGTGCTCGGCTGTTGATGCTGATCAAGAATATATATACTTTATAGGGTCCGAGATGATTCTTTTTGGGTGTTACATACTTTTGCACAAACTTAAGATACTCTGTGTACCTTTGGTACAGAGTCTAAAATCATCAAAGACAACGCATACTATGGATTGATCAACATTGTGATACTTGTGTAGTCAAAGGTTTAGTTCGCTGTAAAACTATGGAAGGATATGGCACATAAGCCAGAAGTCAGAATATATATAGAGTACTTTGTGGGATCGATTATGCCTACTTTTATGCGCTAGAAACATCTGGAAAATGTCGAAATTATCTTTACGTACACTGAGAACAAAATCAATCAAAAACCAAGATTATAGTCTTGAAACGAGACGAAATGGTGTCAGAATTCGACAGAGACGAGATAATATTAATCCAAGAATATATTCTCAATTTAAAGATTAGTCCAACAATCTTGAGTTAAGATCGTTTATACTCAACTTGTTGAAAAAAACTAATTTTTTCATATGAAAAGAAAAGACAAAAATAAATTAAATTAAGCATTTTGTATTTTTAGGTGATGGGTGGGAAAGGATGGTGTGTTTGGCGGGGGTGGGGGGTTGTGTTTGTTTTAGTTATTAACATTTTCTTCTTTCTGAATCTAAAAAAATTTTATAAATCTAATTTACGGATTACGCCGCTACTGAGACTTGAACTCAGTACCTTCTGCGGACTTTTCAACTCGTCAACTTTTAGGCTTAACCAGTTGCAGTATAAGAGCCGAGATATTTGCAGACTGAGTTCTTATACTGCAACTGTTTGTCCCTAACAATTGACACGCTTTGGTTAAGTCGGCTAGCCGGCCGTGCAAAGCTTCAACCAAGTGTCTTAGAACGAAGAGGGAGGGGTGTGTTGCATTGCAACCAAAAACTGCTTATTTTTTTTATTTATGTTTTTTTTTTAACAAAAAAATCTATATCAGCGGTGGGCATGAAATTTGAGTTTGGGAGCAGCCCAACAACACCAACAGAAAAAACAACCGTTATCAGCGAGTCTCGATCGCCCAAAAATCTGGTGGTACGCCGTCTGTGTGCGCGTCTGGAAGGCGCCGTGCTCCGATTGTCAATGTCTTTGTTGTTGTTTACAATTTGAAGCGACGCAGATTATTATGAGACTGACTGGCGCCTATTGCCGAAAAATAAATCTCGGAGCAATGGGATCAAGGGCTTGCCCACCGCTGATCTATATATATCATAAAATTTTTTAACTGAAACTTCACAGAAAACTGTAGGGTTGCGGATAAATTGCGAGATGTTAAATCTTGTTTTTAAGATTTCTAAGCTCATTTCAAGGTTTTTCAATCGTGTTTTTCTAAGATTGCAAGATTCTCGAAATCGAGATTTTCAATCTACATTTTAGATTGATTTTTTCAAGCCATCGGAACTGCAAAAAGTCTTAATTTTCATATTTCATAAGCCAACGAATCGGTAGGTTAAAACCACTGTAAAGCCTAGTACTGAGGGCGTTCGAATTTTCCATCAAGAAATTAGCTGGATACTGTACTTTCTTATGATTGGCTGCACTCGCTTGACCAGCGACTCGGATGTCAACAATCAGCAGCAGTGCCTGTTTTCCAAGAATATGATGGTCTGCACGGGGCCGGATAAGTCCAATCATCATTGTTTCATCTCCATTTTGAACATCATTCAGGGCGAGGAAGAACGCACTCAGGGGCACAAGTCGCTGCAACGCAAAATGGCTCAATTTATACCCTGGGGTCCAACCTCCATTCCATGTTCGAGCGTGCCCTAAACCAATATGACAAGTTGCGCAAGCTTGGCGCAAGTCTTCAACCTGATTGTCAGATGCAGAAGTATGAGGCAGCCACAAGAAGTGATTGTATGCAATTCTCGGCCAAACGTTTAACTGGACAGACAACAACAACACTAATACTTGCCTACTTTTCCCAACTGGGCACCAACAGTTTCTTAAGCACTTTTTGTGGTGCTTGCCGCAAACATTCTTTGTTTTTTACAGCATCAATTAAGGGTACCTTCACAACATTTTTTTCATTTATTATTTTTATTTGCTTAAACGTTTTATTAGGTTTTATAGTTAAAAAAAATCCTGTAAAACTTTCAGGTAGATCCGACAATACGTTTTACAAAAATAATCAAAAACAATTTTTTGCATATGAAACAAACTTTCATCTACCCTCGTATTTTTTAAAATTCCATGTTTTTCTTGTTTATCTATTTGTAGAGGAAATATTTAAATTATATATTATATTAAAACACATATTATATTATATTACCACACAATTCTGCCAAGTTTGATCCCAATCGGATGACTATAGCATATAGTTGACATAGGAACGATCGTTCGAAAAAGTAGTTCTAGTGAGAAAAACTTTTTTGTTTTCAATGGTAGCATCTTTTTTACTTTCCAGATATGAATATTATTGGTTTCCACACGGTTTTGGGGAGTTTGGTCAAATCGGATGAATATATCGAATAGCTGGCATATAACAAACTGGCAAGCAAATGGTTGTGGCGATTTAGGCCACTTTGATTATTTAATGTAAAACACAGTTCAGGTTTTGTGGTTTTATTGTTTGGCTTCTTGCCGCTATGAATGAAATTAACAGAATGCTTAATCTGCGTTTACACTTATCATATAACTCTAAATAGAATCTCTTATCAAATTGAACCTGTCAAATTACATCAAAGCAGGTTAAATTTTCTAAATACTTAGAGTTATTTGCTTTGCTATTACATTATCTTCAGAGAGTCTCTTTAGAGATATATGACAAGTGTAAAGGCAGCTTAAGAGTTACGTGTGTGTATGTGTGTGAGTTAAAGATGTAGAATAAAATGTTGTCGGTGATGTGTGAACTAGTTGGAACTGTGACTGGAACTGAGATTAACGCTGGATGAACTGGATGCGGCACATGGCCAAAGAAGTGGCGCCATCTATTGCCGAGTTACAAGTTGCAAGGGTATATAAACGTCGCACAGTGGAGCCCTTAGAACAAATGTGGTTGCAAAAAACAAAATATTCATTCGCGCCCACGAAATATATTTGAATAAACTCATCTTAAAGGAAATTTTTTAAACATTTCAAATATGCTACCTTCAATAAAATCAGATTTTTAGTTCAGGAGATTAAACTATTCAAAATTTGGCCGATTTTCAGTTTAAAAAAAAAACACAATTTTTAAGCAATTTGGTCCAGTTTAAGGTAGAATATCAAGAAAACTTGGTAACGAATCGTAATTTTGTTTGTTTCTATTGATTAATGTATCTTTCAGCGTATTATAAAAAAACAAGAAGTTGGTCAAGCACGACTATAACATTCTCTGTACCCTTACCTCGCATTTGCTCACGACTCGAGAGTCACAAGTAATATGCGTTGTGCGCTCTCTAAGTTTCTCTCTCTCTCCCTCTCTCACTAAGATCTCTTTTGAACGGAATGTTGTGGTTATGAGTGGTGGGTGGGGGGTGTTAACTGGCCGTTTTTTTGCCCATAACTTGAGTATCGTTCATCCGATCTTAATAATTTATTTGGCAAATCGATAAATAATAACTATCTTCAAAAGGTACAAACTATCTAACATCAAAACTGTGGGAGATATGACGTTTTTCCTAATTGCGGGGGCGTGAGGGAGCGTGGGAAAAATTGAAAATAAACTGGATCTGCCTGCAAGTAAAAGAAATAAATGTTCCGTACATGTCAAACCTCTATCTCTTACCATCTCTACAATCTCTTCATTCATACGGACGGACGGACAGACGGACAGACAGACAGACGGACATGGCTATATCGACTCGGCTGTTGATGCTGATCAAGAATATATATACTTTATAAAGTCGGAGATGATTCCTTCTGGCTGTTACATAGTTGTGCACAAACTTAATATACTCAATGTACCTTCGGTACAGAGTATAAAAATTTTACTGTTAGCTATGTGTTTCTCCAGGTTAATCGGTATTTACAAACTGTCTACTTTTATACCCTTGCAAAGGGTATTATAATTTTGCCCCGAAGTTTGAAACGCATAGAAATATTCATTTCCGACCCCATAAACTATATATATTCCTGATCAGGTCGAGCTGAGTCGATTGAGCTTTGTCCGTCCGTCTATCTGTCCGTCTGTCTGTCTGTTTCTACGCAACCTAGTCCGTCAGTTTTAAAGCTATCGAGCTGAAATTTTGCACAGGGGCTTCTTCTTACTTCACGCTGCTAATATGTCGGAGCTGAGTCGATTGAGCTTTGTCCGTCCGTCTATCTGTCCGTCTGTCTGTCTGTTTCTACGCAACCTAGTCCGTCAGTTTTAAAGCTATCGAGCTGAAATTTTGCACAGGGGCTTCTTCTTACTCCACGCTGCTAATATGTCGGAATCGACCGGATCGGATTGCTAAATCTTATAGCTGCCATAGGAACCATCGGTCAAAAAATAGGTCTTAGTGAGCACAACTTTTTTGTTTGCAATTTTATCGTTCTTAAACTTGGCCTTTGTTAATTTGATAAGTTTTCAAAAAGATTCGCGAAATTTGGTCGAAATCAGATGACTTTCTGTTGGAAAATGGGATTTAGTTAGAAAAATATTTGTTTTTTGTGCTAGCGTTCTTAAACTCTGATATTTCAGAAACAGCATTTGCAAGGGTATAAAAATTTCGGTTTGCATCTCTGATTTTGAATCATGGGTTTTGTCGACTTTTCCTTCATCATTTGCATTGGTACGACCACAATGCATTTCGGTAAACACATCATTGAGACATCACCTGCCCATCGCTATTTGGGGAGTGTCTCTTAACATGCGTCACCTTAAGTCCAAGGTCTCGAGTTCAAATCCCACGCTAAATTTCTATATTTAAGTCGTTTAATGATCTCTAACAACTTAACAATTTAATATTTCGCTGTAAAAGTACTTAAATACGGCTGAAACTAAAAATTAAAAATTTTTACATCTCCTTATCTAACACCATATTTTTGTACTTTTGAATGGAAATTACTGAAAAAGTTTGCCAATTTATTTCAAGTTTTAAGTTTAAGAACTTTTCTGTCCAATTTTGAAAATGCTTAAAAATGCGTGAAAAATGTGTGAAACATTTTGTGCAAACGCTTCGCATAATGCACACAAAATGCAATTGGTTTGCTAGAACAATTCCGGCATGCAAATAATAAAAGAGAAAAAAGTCTAAAAAAAAACAACAATGTATTGCATGCCTGTCGATTACATCAGCTTTGGCGTGTGTGAGAAGAATTTTTTCTTCTGATGAGAAAATTATTTTAAGAAATATTAAAAATAAAACTTTAATTATTTTGTCTTTGCAGATGCTTATAAATTAAAATAAAAATCTCCATTGAAATAAAAATGAAATCTTTTGAAGAAATACACGAAAACTAAATCAAATTCAATCGAGAAACTCTCTCATTTAATACTTAAACTTATATAGATCCACTTAAAGCATAAATTACCTAAAATCACTCAAAAATTTAACTAGAAAAAATACATTTATAATCCAATTCAAATTACTTAAATCAAACGCTTCAAATCTATAATGCTGTCCAACTCATTCTAAGTGAGAGAACAAACGCTTAAAACACACATCCAAACACTTCAACTGAAAACCTAAGCTTGCTACTTAAAAACTTCAACATGGTTTCGGAGGAGAACTGGAACAGTGACACCATGTCCGATTCGGACATGATAGACTCTAAAAATGATGTCTGCGGCGGTGCCTCCAGCTCCAGCGGTAGTTCCATATCGCCCCGTACCCCACCCAATTGTGCCCGCTGTCGCAATCACGGCTTAAAGATCACACTTAAGGGACACAAACGCTATTGCAAGTATCGGTACTGCACTTGCGAGAAATGTCGCCTGACAGCAGATCGCCAAAGGGTGATGGCTCTGCAGACGGCTTTGCGTCGTGCCCAGGCTCAGGACGAGCAGAGAGCACTACATATGCACGAGGTGCCGCCGCCAGCGACCAGCACCCAGGCGCTACTCAGTCATCATAGTCATCACCATGTGGCCGCGGCTCAACACATGCACGAAGTGCCGCCGCCTTCTTGGACGACTCAAGCCCTACTCAGTCACCATAGTCATCATCATGCGGCTGCGGCTGCGCGTGCTAATAGCCAAAGTGAGTACGAAAATAAATAAAATTAAGTTAAAATAGGAAACAATGGTCGCGTTCAGCAATCATCCTTAATTACAGATCAGATATACTTGACATATTACACTTTTGGATGACGCACAGTGGGGTATGTGACCCCAAAAGTGTGAATTAATTCAGTGGAGCTCAAATTGAACGAAGTTTTAATTTTTTCTGTTCGAATATCTATCTTTCTATTTTCTTCCTTTATCTATCTATATATTTAAAACAAAGTAGTGTGTGTGTATCTCAAGAACGGCTGGACGGACTCTTAAGTTCTTTGATATATGTCCGTCCCGAATAGCAGAATAGCAAGTAAAAACTCACAAAAAGAAAATCGGTCCAAAAAAACCGCGAAAAATTTGCAAAATGTAATAAATGATTAGATTTTCATCGAGATTTATTAGTTGGCAATTTTCGACGGGTTAATAGGACGCTTAGGCCAATCGATCCAATCGCGAAATTTGCAAAGATTTATCACAAGTATGGATTTTGGTTATCATGAAGATTTAATCGTTGGCAATTGTCGACCGGTAAGGATTGAAGGTGTAGCCCAATCGGCCAAAAAACTCGCGAAGTTTTGCGAAACAGACGGACATTTAGCCAATCGACTTGGCATTTGATGCTTATCAAGAATAGGCTCGGAGGCGCTTCCTTTTGGCTGTTACATACATTTGCACAAACTTAATATACTCTGCTAGCTGGCCCGGTGAAAGATATTCAAATGTCCAAAAATATCGAATCGAAATGTAAACAAAAAAATTGTGATTAAATGACAACATCTGTCAAATCAATTGGTCTCAATCATTAAAGAGTATTCGGTCAACCTGTCGATTAGTTTGTTTTGTGTGAGTATTATTATTAGTAAGTGAGCAAGTCGGCCAAGCCCGACTATAATATACTCTATGCCAGTTCAGGCCGCCGCTCGCATTTGCTCCCGGGTGTTAACTGGCCGTTTTTTGCTCATAACTTGAGTATCGGTTATCCGATCTTTATTCTTTCTTTGGCAAATCGATGAATAATGCTAACGGCCAACTGTCTATAAAAGGTACAAACTATCTAACATCATAACTGTGGGAGATATGACGTTTTTTCCAAATTGCGGAGGCGGGAGGGGGCGTGGCAAAAATTGAAAATAAGCTTGATCTGCCTGCAAGTATAAGAAATATATGTCTCTTACATGTCAAACCTCTATCTCTTACCATCTCTGATATCTGTGCGTTCATACAGACGGACATGGCTATATCGACTCGGCTGTTGATGCTGATCAAGAATACATATATATACTTTATAGGGTCGGAAATGATTCCTTCTCCCTGTTACATATTTTTGCACACACTTAACATACTCTGTGTACCTTTGGTACAGAGTATAAAAATGCTGCGTCACAGAATATCTAATCTTTTCCAAAATAGTCGTAGTGCAATTAGGCTTCGTAACATTACGAATCAATCCATTGAGAAGGTCGAGAAATTGCCGCGTTAGTATGGCCCGAATTCATACGTTTCTATAATATTGCACAATGGACTACAGCTTGCATCCTTTCGTTCACATTGGTTCAATGGATGTTGTTTGTGTGGGAGAAACGCCTGGACTCTTTTGCCTTTATGGCAAAGTGAAATTGGCAGTATTGACTCCGCCACCTGAGCCATTGCATTCATTGCTTCAAGGCGATATACCAGAATCACGACATTTTCAAGCGAATGCTTGAAAGTTGAGGAAGTTCTCATTCCGGGGACTCCGATGATCCCTATCGATGTGACCTTTGAGTTTAATCGAATTTAATTTCCGAGACGTCTTGCATTCATCATGCCGATTAACAAATCACAAGACCAGTCCTTGAGTAGCAAAATACATAGTTTCATCAAAGCAAATGTGTTGCCGTCACAAAATTTTCTTTAAAAATATATTCTCTTAATGAACTATTAAACTTAATAAATTCATTTCATTACGTTAATTTAAATTCATACATTAAGCTCAAAGGTATCACTACATTCATTGACCGATAGGCAGTACGAAGTTCGCCGGGCCAGCTAGTGTTACTATAGGTATTTCTATGCGTTGCAAACTTCTGCGCAAAATTATTTTACCCTTTGAATTTTGAAATTTGCATTTATTGCCTGCCATATTGACAGAATCGACCATGGTGCGACGTGTAGAAAACAGAAAGTTCAAAAAAAAAAATTTATGTTTATTTCATCCCATAAATAGACTATTAAAATTATCTAAAATTGTATCAGTGAAGATCAAAATGTTCTGCCGAATGCGCTCGATCGATCGATGAAACTTGAAACTATTTTCTTAGAATTAGTTGCAGAAAATATTTCCGCATAAAATCCCATGACTATTTTTCTACTTTTCCTCTTCGGAGCCACCGATAATTTCTCACCTTTATCTTTACAGGTGCCACTGCTCATGTATCGTCGCATCATCAACAGCAGGCCGCAACGGCTGTAGCTGCGGCTGCAGCTCAAACCCCTAGCCACCTAAGTGGCGGCATTGGAGCAGCCACATCAACCAGTTTGCATGGCCATGCCCATGTCCATCATGCCCACATGGCAGCCGCTGCTGCCGCTTCAGTGGCCCAGCAGCAGCATCACCTACAGCAACAACATCACCAACAGCCACAGCAGCCCCACCAGACCACCATCAAATCGCCTCCACATAGCGATCATGGAGCTGCCACCATCAGCAGTTCAGGTGGCGGTGCCAGTTCCAGTTCCCAGGCTGCTCCGGCCACTTCCAGCAGCAGCGTTGGCAGGACAGCCAGCGCAGCTACAAGTGTCATTACCAGCGCCGATCATC
Organism: Lordiphosa magnipectinata; assembly: GCA_037044535.1. NCBI lineage: Eukaryota > Metazoa > Arthropoda > Insecta > Diptera > Drosophilidae > Lordiphosa > Lordiphosa magnipectinata. The sequence continues at coordinate 119,231 of JBAMBO010002784.1, read as the reverse complement.
ATATGTCCACGGTGCCAACACCCGCCCAGTCGTTGGAGGGCTCATGTGACTCGTCGTCTCCGTCGCCATCATCCACTTCCGGTGGGGCAGCTAATTTGCCGATCTCAGTCTCCGTCAATCGCAAGAATGGCGCCAATGTGCCCTTGGGTGAGTGAATGTTACGTTATTTATATACACTAGAGCTTGAGTAAAGCAATTCGGAACAAATCTAAAAGATTTTTTGATTTAAATTCTAGTTAAAATTTATTAAGCTTGAAAAAAAGGGGGAAACAACGTGTGCTTTACAAAAACAATTGCGTTGGCAATATAATTTGAACATTTCTGATCGATGGGCTTAAAACTGAGAGACTATTTGACCTAAGAAAGTCAGAAAATCCCCTTGAAATGATAAAAATAAAATACAAATATTAAAGTTAATTAATATACGGGTAATTACAAAGATACTTAAATTTGATTAGTCGCTGAGCGTTTTATGTAAGATCAGTTTGTTAAAGTTGAAAAAGTTACACCATAACGAGCAGTCAGTAGTACTTAGGACTGGTGGGATTCCTTAAATCTGATCATAGCTTTTGTATGTCACAAAAATGTAATAACATTTATATATATCGAAGCATCTAATAATAAAACTTTCGGAAATAGTCAACTATTAGTATGACCAGGATTGAAATTTTGTCATTTTGATTTTTCAAATCAAAAATTTTCACTAGGATTAATTTCAGACATGGCATTTCCTATGGCAGCTATAACATATCTTCCTAATTTTCTTAATCCAGCATTGGGCATCAGCCTTACATCTCTAGCTATAAGATATGATCATGTGATCCGGAGGGTTCCGACATTTTAGCAATAAAACTGAGAAACTGACTGATCCAACTCGATCGTCTCAGTCCTTCGTCCTTATCAAGTAAAAATCTACTTTATTTCGTGGAGTCAGAAGCCTTAGATTTTGCTACACAGAAAATAATAATGTGGAGTGTCCTATACGGACCGATGCTATAATCCTGCATCGAGATTAAAGAAAGTACGGAATTCCAATTAAAAAAGCAAAATAGCAAACAGAAACCGACAGCATGTACAAAACCAAACTAAAGTTGCCTTTACAGTTGTCATGTGTCTCTAAAGATACTTTCTGACGACAATGTAAAATCAATGTAAATAACTCTAAATTTCGAAAATTTTGCCTTCTTTGACGAAACGGGACAGATTCTGTTTCTCTTTAGAGAATTTTGATAGCCGACTATTTAAAGATATGTGACAAGCAGGGCTGCAAGACCAGAACATTTTTGAAGTGATCCGGTTCCCCGGTTCGAACCAAAATTAACCGATGGTTAATGTTCAAAAATTTTAGGTACAAGGTTACTTTTTCAACTTTTTTACCGCAAATATTCGTTTTTCAAGTTTTTATGACAGTTGTACTTGCTTGAGGGCCTTTAACCATGAGAAAGAGTAATTTAATAAAGTTAGTTCGTTCTGACGGTTTGTGTATTTTGGTCTAAGTTTCCACTTTGTACTTTATTATTTGTCCAAATTTGTAATGGGTTTTAAGATGAAGTTGAGAATTTGAGTATTTTGAGTATGAAGATGTATTTTTTTTGATTTTCTACAAAGAAATGTTTTGAAGGACGAGCCCAGAGCAACAACTATGCTTAAGATATAAAAGCAAAATTCAAAATAGTTTACGAGATATGGATTTGTAAATCCTACTCAGAAGCTCAAAAGTTCAAAGTGCAATACGAAGGAAATGGCAGCTAATCAGACCAAACCTAGACAGTGTTTTTATGCTATCATCACACCCTTTCAGAATTTTTTGGTGTCGACGCGATCAACTTTTATGAGTTCAAAATTGTGTCACAGTGTTATTTATAATAAAGCGTTAAATACAGGTTAGCTGGCTAATCTTCCCATCGGTGGCACTGCTATTAAATATGTTGACCATGCTTCCAACCTCGGAATAAACTTTAATAATACTTTGTCATGGAGTTATCATGTAGCACAGGCAACTGGAAAAACCTATGATATGCTAAGGCAACCATCTTTGATACGAAACTGTCTGCCACAAAACCTCCAACTGACTGTTGAAAAAAGTGCCTAATACCGACAAACCCTTATTTGTCATAGAATACATCTTTTAATGTCCCAAAACCAATCTTATGTCGCCGCGGCTCGCAGTTTTAACAATCTCCCACATGAGCTTAAACTTATTAGGAACGCAACGCAATTTGAAACCAAACAAATGATCTACCTAAAAAATCAAATTTGATAAAAATCTAGGTAATCTTAAAAAATGTAAAAAATGTAATAAACAAATTAACCAAAAATCAATGTTTTGAATTAAAATAAAACAAATATATTTTCAAAAAAAATTTAACAGTTGTAAGTTACGATGGATGTTAAACCGGCTCGAGGTCAGGCGCAAAAATAAGTACAATCAGCGAAATCTCTAGAAATTTCATCTTCAGTTGGTTTGCAAATCGCTCGAAAATGTCGTCGGAGTCACAGAACATCAAGAGATTTCATTTTCTTACGTGAAAATCTAGTTAGAACAGAAGCTGTTCCAAGTATCTGTGAAGTATCATCTCTAAAAACAGGGCTGCATCTCTCGCAAAAAAATTTCAATGTTTAAACTAATCAAAAAATTTATTCATTTGATGCAACATATCCAGAAAAATAATGTTGTTTACATTTCCATAACTAATTTTACTTGTCAAAATTGTTTGGGTGGTGAATTTTGCTAAATCTCCTAACAAAACACAAGAGATTTGATACCAACGGTAAGAGATTTCGGTAACACCGAGAACTGGTTTTGGGTTGGAGTTTGGTTGGAAGAGATTTCTGTGACACCGCTGATTATATTGGTTTAAAACATTGGGTAGGCAAATAGGTCAGATTTTTAGTAGGCAACATTTTTTGCCTTGATGACAAGTGTAAAAAGAAAATCTTTCTCACTAATACAGCCAGGCTAAATGGGTACACACCAGAGAACTGCAATGAGCTGTCATGAGTGAGCTCATTCACCCGTGCTACAAATGCAATACAAGTAAACTCAACGCTCGTAGCCCGCTGAGCTCGTTCAAGAAGTATACAGAGAAGAAAAAATGCAAAAGCACTCGTGTATTTGAGGATTATTGTATACCCGAGCCCGTGTATTTGCAAGTCAAATACCCGCGTTGAATCGTACCTTCGGCCACAGACGCCGCGAGTTCTTTTTGCCGAAAACCAAGATCTACTGCGGGCTGTGGGCGATCACAGCTCGTACATGAGTAACACTACTTCTACAAGCAAGCAAAAACAACAACTTGTGAGAGCAAAAGAGATAGCATGATTTTGGCATGTATTCGACGGCAGCTTTTTTGTTTTTGTTTTAGAGTTTACAAAACACACCAACAGGGCGAGCAAGCCGAGAGTGTTTAAATGTGTAACTCGCTTGATACTCGCCCGTGGCCACCGTAAAGCTCGCTGGGACACGTATAGCCGACAGCTTTACCAAGCTTTTTCAATTTTTAATCGTGTGATAAAAATGCTTACCCGCTCTGAGTCAATGTGCTTGTGATCATTTCGTGTGTGTCATATCGGGAGTTCAAGGCGGCGAGCACAAACAAGCCAAGTAAATGCGTGAGTATACTCGAAAATAAAGAGCTCGTTGCAGGTCTCTGGTACACACACATAAACCAATTCTTCTGTAAACTTAGGGATCTTCGTCGTGGTCTTTTACACTAAATCTACCTTGGAATTCTCAACCAGTTATAGCACTCGTGACAAAAGGCAGTTGCTGAATTATAGTCGATGGGCCAAGTCTATTAAAGATAGCAACGGGAGGTTCTATGAGTACAAACAACTAATGACCTTGAGCTGGCTAGAACTTGCCAGTTTGAAAACCAAAAATTTTGTGTAAAAAGTAGCATGGTGTTGTGGGATGCTTTTATTTTGGGGTCAAAATAACTTTCAATATAAAGATCAAGTCAATCACGGGAATTTTCGCAGCAATTCTTTTTTGGATTGAATAAAGTTGAATATCAAGCTCAGTTTTTCTCGTTCATCTCGGGTATTCTTGCACTAAGCCGATTTTGAGTTAAAACCAAGTACGAATATCGAGCTCTTGATTGGATCCGAGTGTGGGATCAAGTTGAGTTCGAATAACAAGCAAAAATCAATCCCGAGTCTTTTTGAAATAGTATAATTTCGAGCTTGAATCAACGTCACCCGAGCGAAAGACAGGATCAAGATCAGAGTTCCGGAATTAAAATATCCGTACTTAAGTCAATCCATTTGTACTTTAATTGAAACAATACGGGAACGACATACTTTTAACATCGTTTGGGATTGATTTAAGACTGGATATCTCGGATTCATATGGCTAAAGGCACGCTCAACGTTTTCATTGGACTATTACAGAACCCGTCAGGTGGGCTCAGTACTGATTCGGATTGAATTGGCAGGCTTTTCGGTCTTGAATTCAAAACAGTCATGATCTTGCCGATGTATTTTAAATGAGTTTGGAGGCAATAGTTAGAAGTTGTATTCGGTAATTTGAAAATACTTTTGATAAACAGCCCTTAAAGTCTGAAGAACTGACTACATCCAAATAGTGAAGAAATTGAAGTTTACTCCTCTAGGCATTATAAGATGGGATGTCGTTGTTGTTAAGGGAGAACTAGAGTGGACTGAGAAGGCATCTCTGCTTAGTAAGAGCATCAAATGCTGCCTTAAAGTCAATAAAGCAAATATAGAGCTACGATTGTCCCGCCTGGCATGCAGCGGCTTTACACATTTCGCTATTCACATAGACACGAACCGAATGCATGCCGAGGCTGGAGCCATGTGAGCAAACAGCTTTTTAGTCGCTCCACACACTAGGATATCTAGGCCAGCGTTGGCCAACGAGAGCGCGGCCAAAAAGTGCGAGTGTATTGGTGTGCGAAAATAAAGCGCCGTGAATTTGCCTCGATCTGATAGCATCAAAGGCTAGCCAGCGACAGAAAGGCTTTTTGCTCTCTTCTCCTCAGCTTCGGCAAGCGTTCGGCTCGTATATGTGTAAATAGCAAAATGTCTTTGCCCCCCAAGGGGTACTGGTGACCATCGCTGATCTAGACCAGCGATTGTCAACGAGAGCGAGGCGAAAAAGTGAGAGTGTATTGGTGTGCGAAAATAAAGCGCCGTGAACCAGCTGCGATCTGACCACATCGAAGGCTAGCCAGCGACTGAAGGGCTGTTTACTCTCTTGGCCTTAGCTTCTGCATTCGTTCGGCTCGTGTTTGTGTAAATTGCGAAATGTCTTCGGCCCCTGGTGGCATCCGGTGACAATATACTGAACGATTGCGCAGTCGCTGGCCAGTGGTTGATGAAGTAAGTAAGAGCTGTCTGCGTCTCTTTATTTTCGCACACCAATAACACTCTCACTTTTTAGCCTCGCTCTTGTTAACAAACCCTGTGATATAAAGCTTCCTTTTTTGACTAGATAAAATTTGGCAATTTCTGTAAGCACAAATACGCTATTGACTGTTAAGTATCCGAGGTGAAATTTAAAATCGAATTTTTTTCTTTTACCCAGTTGGTTATGTATCTTAACAAGATTGGGGTGAACAGCTTCCTGATGGCATACAGACACGACATTCCTTTTTTTTTTATTTAAATACTGCCTTATAATGGTTAGAATATTATGGTTAAATGTGGTATTTAACTTAAATATACGTCAAAGAGCGATATGCCAGGGTATAAATACTTCGTTACGTAACCAGTTTTGATCTCAAAACTCTCTCCTCTCCATACTTAGCTTAAATGAAGTCTTTAAACCTCATGACCTGTAATTTAATACCACTTAAAACACCATTGTTGTATTCACACATGTTTCAAGTGTTTCAAGTGAGAAGTTGGTATTTTTTTGGGCATGCTCTTTAATTGAATTATGGGCTGCAACTTTAGCTTAAACATGGGGTATCGCTTTCTGATTACAGGCCTGTGAATTCAACTGTTTATGCAAAAGAAGATGTTTAAACTGCCGCAATTTCCTTCCACTGCAGTGCACTGGCAGCTGGTTTGGCAAGTCCTCAAAGTAGTTTTTGAAAGGGCGCCCATTGCCTTGAGGAGCCCCTCGTCTAGACCAATTTTCTGCTCATAAAAACACTAAAACAATATGTTTTATAGTTCAAGCTAAAAATGATTATTTTGTATTTTTGGTCAGCAGCAGTTTGCTTTATGTATAATTAACCACTCATTCGGACATACACATATAATCCTGACTTGGCCCATAAAGCCCACGGACGAAAAGTATTAAAAATAATGCCAACATATTAACTGGAAATCTCATAAATTATGCCGCGAAATGACCTGTCAAAGCGCTTGAGCCCTGCTCGGCGCTCTCAAATGTGAAATAATAAAATACAAAATGCAAACTACAAAATATGGCTGCCATTTGAAACGAAATCGAAAACAAAATACGCCAAAGCAGCAGCTACACCAAAAATACATTTTTACAACTTCATTTTTACGAGCTCGCCAAAGTTTCTGGCGAAAAGTCGGCACTAAATGTTCTAGACAGACAACAGTGGCAGTCGCAGTCGCAAAACCTGGACCCGCTCTCGGATCTCTGACCCCGGCTGCCTGTCTTCAGAAACCGAAACTGGCGCAAGCGCATTAAATTAATTAACAAAACTCCAAGACCAGGTCTATCGATTGACTCTCCTCAAAGTTTGAACGATTTAACGATGCCTTCCACAACCGCGTGGCGAATCCCCATTTAATGACTGCCCAACAACTAAAGGCACACACATTTTCATAATTACACAGGCGCTGTTTGCTACTTGAAATTGCAGGTCCATGTATAACAGACAAAAGTCGTTAAGGATGTGTAACTACAGGAATTACCTAATGGCATCTTATTAAAATTGAAATCGATTTTGTTATTTAATTACCTGCAATAGTTTTTGACATTTTCAAGGGGTTAGGGCTAAATATTTCTTTTGTTCTTGGTAGAGCAACATTTTGTAACGATCTGTCCGATTTGAAGTATTTGAATTATGAAAACTTGGCTATTTTATGTGAAAGGAGGAAAATTAAAAGAAAAATTTTTATAATGCAGTTTGTTCAGACAGAGGAATCAATTTTTTGCTTAGCTTAACAGCTCCTTGAACTTTCCATACCGTACCGGTTCAAGGAACCCAAACAAATTTTCAAGTCACATGGCAATTTCAGAACTGAAATTATTTTACAATGACTCAAGTCTCACCCGAAAACCAAGCTCCCCGGCCCGCGCGCTTATCTAGAGCTATATTGAGGTTGATACAGATTGTTCTTGAACTTGAAACTTGAAATGTTCCAACATATATCTTCTTCTTCTTCTAGTTCCAATCTAGTGTGTGACATAGGGCATCAAGCATTCCTCTCTTACAACCAACTCTGTTGTTGGTGTTTGAGTTCTCCCCAGCACTTCCAACGATGCGTTCCGCTTCTCTACCGACAGTCCTCTTCCAAGTATCTTTGGGTCTGCCTGTTGTACGACTGATTCCGTCCAGCGGGTTCCATTCCATAGCCTTACTAGCGATATTGTTCTCACTTTTTCGCAGTGTATGCCCTATCTAGCTCCATTTCATTCTGTGTACTATGTCAACACTCTCCATATTTGGGCGTTTGCAGCTCAGAGTTCCGTATTCTGTCAGGCCAGAAAATACATCGGCTCACATAAGTTTGCATTTTTGACACACCGAGAAAGAAATTGATATGAAATGGCACTCCATTCGACATATTTTCATATCAATTTTACTCTGATATGGGATTAAACCAGAGATGGGCGCGTCGCGACGTTCACAATGCACACGAAGGCAGCGCTGCCTCGTGTGCATTGTGAACGTCGCGACGCGCCCATCTCTGGATTAAGCCCACGCCTCCAGCATAGCAAGCTCACATACTACCCGCTGCATCACACCCTGCCACACTATCTTACTCTGTCACAGTTGATATAAGCATGCCGTCGCTTTCTGTTTTCGAATTCCGAATTCTAATTGATATGAAAGTCAGACTTCTGCTGGCAAACGTTCCTTATTTTTCCGGCGATGTTTGAGATGAAGACTGTAAAGTAATGAATCTGCCCAATCCGGCGCTCTGTTGAACACATCTTTTATGTTAGCTACCCGGCTACATTTCCTGTAGCATGTAATCATCGATCGCTTTTGAAAAATTTGTGCCTTGCCTCAGAACCGTTTTTTCCAAGACTGCCCACAGGAATCATGGAATTATGCATTATTTGAGCTACGTGCACTAAAGTCTTGTGAACAGTTGGTGATAGTGGATACTATGAATATTTTTCCATATATAAATGAAATGCCTTCTCACAAAAACGTTCAAATTTTTGTGGAGACGTTGCACTTTCACATGAAATTGAAATTGAAATAATGTGGATAAATCTATATGTATGAAAGTACTGCATCTGATTGACGACCATTGCTACTCCAAACATCCAAAAACTCTTGCCGACTGATTTAGAACAGTTCTGTAAAACTTAGTTTTTAAAAAAAAAGGGGCTAAAATGGGCAAACAGGACTCTTAACATTTGATTTAATACACTTCTCTAAATACCATGCCACATAAAAGTCCGCATGAGAGCACATGGAGCGTAAGTAATATTCCACGAAACTCAAAACCCATATGTAAGATTTTCCTGCAACAGCACGTGAACAAAACATTAGACAATAGACAATCCATTTCGACAAACTAACTCAAAACACTTATTCTACATACCTCTACAAATGTTTTGCATTTTCGCGATTTATTTTTAATGAAAAATTGCAATCAGGACGGGGTCACAAAGTTAACAAACAATTTTGCAACTTTCGATGTCATTTTCTATCACTCAACCCGATCACTTTTATCGTGTGCTGAGCTCGTAAGGTTGATCAGAAATTTATTTTGAATCGATTTGGAGTATGTAGATTCTATAAATTTAAACAATTTTGCACAACGGAAAAGTGAAAAATTGGTCTTTATGACAAAAAAAATCGAAAAATTCCCCAATGGTCAAAAAAATTTCCAAAATTTTCTTAGGATCTAAGACTATTATGTAGACGAATCGATAATAGGATTACACCGCGAAATTTGCCAAATTTTCATTTGAATATTCACGAAAGCGCAGGCGTTGGTAAATTAGCGGCGTAGATTGACGGGTAAATATAGGAGTGTATATAAGTAGACCCAACTGTCAATAAAATCGCGAAATTTCCAAAATTGTGATTTGAGGTTAGGTTTTTCGAGAAATTTCCAAAATTTAATGTGTTGTGGGAATCATTAAGATTTGAAAGATGGCAATTGTAGACGCGTAAATGGTTAGATCAAACGGTCCAAAAAGCCGCGAAATTTTCAAAATTGTTGCATGAGTTGGACCATAATGCAGACAGGTAAATTGACGGGATAAGATCAAGAGTTCCACTACATTTTATGATTAGTTCTGATCAGCGGTGGGCATGCAATTTGTGTTTGGGAGCAGCCCAGCAACAACAACAGAAAAAACAACCATTATCAGCGAGTCTTGATCGCCCAAAATGCAGCTGGTGCGCCGTCTGTGTGCGCATCTTGAAGGCGCCGTGCTCCGATTCGCATTGACTTTATTGTTCACAATTTGCAGCGAGTTCATTACGACGCAGTTTATTATGAGACTGACTGGCGCCAATTGCCGAAAAAGAAATCTCGGAGCAATGGGAGCAAGGGCTTGCCCACCGCTGGTTCAGATTATCATGCAGATTTAATAGTTGGCAATTATAGATGGGTAAATAGTAGGTGTAATGAAATTTCAACATTTGCAATATTCTTATATGAGTTTAGATTGACATAAAGACGGGTAAACAGAAGGTGTAGATCAAACGGAGCCAAAAATAGCGAAACTTTAAAAAAAGTTTTAATGACTTTAGATTATCATGAAAATTAAATAGATGGCAATTGCCAAGTAAGCTGCACTTCTTCGTTTTGTGTTTAACAATTTAAAGGAGGCGTTGCAGCGCACGCCGGGTACCTGCTAGCTTAACATAAGTTCAAAATCCTCTTCGTTGCAGTCTAATAAATTCTAAAGTCAGCCCCAATACATTCTTGACTAAAGTCATGGAAGTTTGTCAAGTTATTTTGAGTGATGTTATGTACGAAGTGGCATGTGGATCATTTAATCAAAATTATTATCGACTTAGAAAAACAAGTCGTGGAGGTAAAAGCGAAACTAACATTGTCAAACAACCCCAATACATTCTTGACAAAAATCGAGGAAGTTTGGCAAGTTATTTTGAGTGATGTTGTGTACGAAGTGGCATGTAGATCATTTAATCAAAATTATTATCGACTTAGGAAAACATGTCGTGGTGGTAACCGTAAAACGAACATTGTCAAACAAGTTAGAAAGTCGGTCAAGCCCGACTGTAATATACTCTGTACCAGCAGTAGCAGCTGAAAGCTGCGCTGTGGCAGCGAACTTTCTTTTGGTCTTAACTTGAGTATCGCTCATCCGATCATCCTATTTTTTCGGAAAATGGGTAAATAATCTTGATTAGATTTGCCATTTTCCCAAATTGTGTCGGCGGGAGGAGGCGTTGATAAAATTGACAAAAAGAATTGCGTCCCATAGATGTCAAACCTCTATTTCTTACCATCTCTGAGATCTGTGCGTTGTTACAGACGGACTCGGTTGTTAATGCTGATGAAGAATATACATACTTTATAGATTCGGAAATGATTTTTTCTCCCTGTTACATACTTTTGGTACAGAGTATAATTTTGAAAAGCATGTCAAGACACACTAAGAAATATTCAGTCGAAGAACTTAACTGAATATTAACTTAGGAAATCAAAGCCATAGGAACAACATTATTTGGTACAGGGTACTTTGCAGTCGGGGCACTCGACTGCCGTAAACTTACTAGTTTTTTTTTTTTTTTTTTTTTTTGCTTATGTTTCACTTGGAAATATAACTCAGATCACATTTACTCTTAGACTTACCCTTGGTATAAAAATAAAGAGAACTGCCTAACAAATCAGCACTCTTCAACAAAATCTTAATTGTGCTTTCCTCACAAGGTCCCAGTTTTTGACCAGTGGGCAGTAACAGGCTTAGCTAATGAGCGGTCTAACTAGTCCCGACACTCAAGTAAAATTTGCAACATAGTTGTCCTCATAATTAGAGAACTCGATTCCAGGCAGCCAGACAGACAAGTTGGGTAGATACACGATTATTACCAGTTGGTAGACAGCAGGGTCACTGTAAGTAGCACCTGCTTCCGTCTGAATAAATATGTAAAAGGTGGCAGGGAGCGGACAGTAACTTTGCAGAAATCATTTGTATTGTCTCTCTACGCTTATGCTAAATGATCGCGATAATGTCCAGATACATGTCTGGTTGTCTTCCCTGAACGGAATCCAAAATGTTTCATGTCTGGTTAACAAATGTGATGGATTGTTATGTTAGATTGCCTTGACAGAGTCTGGTTGTAATTGTTTATGCTGCATTTGTATGCAGAAAGTGCTCATCCATTGTATGGGTGTCTAGGTTAAATATATTTAAACTGCAATTTTAATAATTGGATTTCTTGGAATCGTTTCCCATAAAGACGTCTGTATTTGATAATAAATATCTTTCAAATAACCATTTCAATTTATTATTAGCCTAAAGGAAGTCCCTTGACTAATCATCAGTCAACTGTTGACAGTTTTCCACCTCTAAGTTAATTGACTATAACATGCGTTTCTCTTTTCTACGAATTTGTGACGTCTACAACTGTGTGTGCTTTTTTTTTGTTGTTTGCCTGGAGCAACTCATGCCGGTCGAGCCCCCTTTATAGCAACCACAACAACAACAACAAACACTTGATTAGGCTTTCTGTGTCGGAGGCGTCTCTAAGTACGTGTGGAGACATAGCTATGGATGTAAATGAAGCAGTTGCTGGTGGCGGCATTTTGTGGCCTATAATTAACTTGAAATCATTTAACAAAGTGAAGAGACAGGACAGATGCACAGTCGTTTGTATCATGGTAAAAGATACATCTGTTTCGTTTTCAATTTTGCCTCAGTTCTTACCACTAAGTAAGTAAGACATGAATATTAGCATGCATGTTGATTCAACACAAGAAAACCTTAATTAAAGCTAGAAAAAAGGCGGCTCATGTTCGTCTCTCCGTTTATTTGAATCCAACTTTAAGTTAGGTTTTAAAAGTTAACGAGCTATGGAGTTAGAAAAACGCAATCATAATTGATAAGAAATCGCCCCAAAATGGCTTAGAATATTGCCAAATTTCACCATATTTCAATATTTATTTCTATTATTACACAACCCAACAGTGTTTTTGGTGCAGGCCTATTTCGATCTGATTATGTTAATATGGATTGAACTGAACAAAATTTCATCATTGGTTTTGGTCTATCAGCTCTTGTTTACAAGATATAGCGGAAAAACGAATTTGTTTAAATTTTGGCACTCTATTATTTATGGAGGTCGCACTAGGCATACATATCTGGATTTATGAACTATTTGCGACAGATCACATAAAAAATCAAAGGCGCTATATAAGCATAGCAGAAAGAAATCAGACTCTAAAGTCACACAATTCTTGTTTTATGCCAATTTTCTCAAAATAAATCACCCTCTCTTAGCTAGCGTGGTTGGCGAGTTTATATTGGAAAAACCTAGGCATAAAGACCAACAAATGCTCTAATTATGAAATTTTTTTTCATTTATATCAGCTTGTTTGGCAGAGCTATCCCTGTTTAAAAGAAAAATACATATTTAAATTTATGGAAGAAAAGCTAGATTGTCACTCTAAGGGCCGATTTCTCTTATTCCAAATAGCTGCTATATGTCAGATGAACTCACAGTTTACTCTGTTATTTGTTAGTTTATGTGACAGATAGCTCTATGTTGAAGATGTGAAATCGGCCTTAAATCTGTATAGGAACTGTAAAGAGGCTACTTCATTCTGCATAAAATGTTATATGTTTACATGTAGATGATAAATTCTATGTTGAATCAAGTAGCCCTTTCACAATTCCCATAAAAATTTTCAGTGGGAATCTAGTTTTCCTCCCATAAAGTGAAATATTTATTTTCGTCTTAAGCAGGCTGTAACCTTGCCAAGCAAACTGATATAAATGCCATAAAAATCACATAATTAGATCATATGTTTGGCTACATGCTGAAATAGCTAAAATATTTATCCAAAAACCGCGCTAGTTTAAACGGGATGATTTATTATAAAAAAATTCCATAAGTCGAGATTACTTTAGAGGAATCTTTCCGCTGTACTTATATAGCGCCTTTGATTTTTTAAATATGCATTAATATGTGTCGAAAATAGCTCATAAATCCAGATATTTATGCCTAGAGTCGCCTCCATATATCCTTGAGTGCCAAAAACTCAACATTTTCGTTTTTCCGCAGTATCTTGAAAACAAGAGCTGATGGAGCTAAACCGAAACCAATTTTGTAATCAGTGAACATAAACTTATCGTAATTTCAAATCAACAGGGCTGCACCTCACAAAGTTGTTCAATTTGTTGGCCTGTGTTATTGCCTTTTCCTTTTTCGCACTTAGTCCCATTTAATTCAATCGCTCATCTTAATGTTTTAATTATAAATTGTAAATATTTATAAAAACAGCCCAACTGAGCATTTAGTAATAACAAAAACTTGTTGCATGTCCAGTGCCAACGAGCCGTTGCATGCCAAGCGGTGCTAAAGTCGAAATTGTACCGGGGGACCTCCCAAATAACAGGAGCTTGTTTGCTGAATCTAGTTCAGTTCCCACTTAGTTATCTTCGAGCTTTCTTTGTTTAAATTTTGAACAGACATGCAATTCCAGATCTCGAGTGGCATTGCCACTCTTTGAGGTAGTTCTAGACAAGTGTACACTGAATTCGAAATTGGCTGCTAGGGCAGTTTTTTTTATGGTTGCCATCTGGAAAGGGGTACTTTAGTACAAAATTGATGTAGTATTTATACACTTGGCTTAGATGAGGTCTGATTGAAGAGGAAATGCACCATGGAAGTGGTCAAGGGTTGGCATAGCAACAGGCAGAAGTCGAAACCTATTTGACTATATCAAATGAAAAAGCTGAAAACAATGGGCAATGTGAAAAAAAGTTCTGAGTAAGATTATGTTAAAACATTTTAATGAAAATGGCCAATGGAAGCTGCTTAAAAATGTAAGTTGCCAAGCCGAGAAATATAACAGACGCCCTTCGTACTTATTACATTTGAACTCAGCCATCAAAAAATTTCTTTGGAAATTTCAAAAAATAACCTTTTTTTATACTCTGTACCAAAGGTACACAGTAGAGATGGGCACGGGAAGGAAAATCTTTCCCGTCCCGATGCCGAACCCAAATTGCCGATTCGATCCCATCCCGATCCAGACCACGTCTATTCCGAACCGTCCCGATTCAGACCTTAAATATTTTTTTTAAAAATTACAGACTGTTTGTTCATACAAAATTATAGGAAAATATTTAAAATATTTCGCTTGGGTTAATTTCAAGAATCCATCACCTGAAATATTTACGAACTTATGCTATAACAATTTTATGTGCATTATATTTTAACTCGTATATGAATGTGTGCGTATATAAATTTTCACCAAAAAACATACATTCGGTTGTGGAAAGTGGCTGCTAAACCTTTGTCACAAAGAATAGCTGCTATCGAGCTAGATTATCTACGACTTTAGGTGGAACTTTTCATTTCATGGAATGGTTCAAAATGGGTTGCTTTTCGCTTATGGCATCTGACATTTTTCTGCAAATGCGTCCTGCATATGGCAACACATCCTTGCGCTTTAAACAACACACAAAATCCACCTGCTTGTTACTGACTTCTATTAATTTAAAGTTTTTCCACACTTCTAATTTGAACGTTTGCCTTTTATTTGCTTTTTGTTAACCAAAGCCATTTCACATGCTCTTATAAGTGTGCCAATTTTTGGATTCGTATTTAAGTGTAAGTAAAGTAAAATTGGCTCAAACAGCACCTCCAGGAGGGCCAGGGCCAAGCTTCTCTCGTATTTAAGTGTGCCCATTTTTAAATTAGGATGTAATTGTGACCATTTGGCTAGTTCGATAAAGTAAATATCAATCAATTTCTTTCATTGCTATGCTTAAGCCTACTGAGGCCAATAAAAAAAAAATCGGGACCTGATAAATTCCGGGATTTTGCACTAATCCCATTCCGTACCGGTCCCGACCAACAATTTTCAATTCAATCCCGTCCCGCCCGATCCGACACTTTTATCGGGGCCAGCCCATCTCTAGTACACAGAGTATAGTTCGGTAAAGAGTATATCACATTCGAACACCGCAACAATCGAACTAAATCCATCGATTTTTAAACTTTGTACCAAAGGTACGCAGAGTATATTAAGTTTGTGGAAAAGTATGTAACAGGGAGAAGGAATCGTTTCCCACCCTATAAAGTATATATATTCTTGATCAGCAACAACAGCCGAATCGAATGTTACTTTTAACAAGTAATGTTACGCTTAACAGCACATTTGTGGAGTCTATGTAAATAGGCGGTAGGCCTCGTTATACTTTGAGCAGTTGAACTTACGTTGAGGCCACACAATGTGACCTTCAAGATATCAGCGAAAAAAAAGGCGAAGAGGGTAAAACTTACTTTATTTGGGCCGAAGGCGAATTACAGTAGCACTTGTTTAATAAAAATAGCAACAATACAACAAAAAATGTTTTTTTCTAGAGTGATTAGTCAAAGTCAATACTTAGCTTCTTTTTCTCATATAAAAACAGTTTTCATCTTTATTGGCTTTATTGCCAATTATTTCAATACTAAACTCTGCTGATCGAGTAGACTGACCCATTAGCAGTTATTTTAAAAAAAGCATAAACTTAAATTTTAGAACTTATTTTTTAGTAAGTCTGGTCACACTAGACTTATGTTCCACGTTGAAGAAATATGTAAGAAGTTAGCTTTATTACTTAGGGTACACCGATGGGAAAAGCCGAGAACATTAGACTCAACTTGAGCACAAACGTTACCAAAAACAGTGCATGACCGGTTTTTCTCATTTGTAGTACAATGTTCAAACTTCAGGAACAATTTTATTAAGATCGTAAAAACTCAAATCGAGTTGATATTGTTCCGTTTTTAAGGATATCAAGTCCTTGATATTGTTCCGTATTCAAGAACATTTTAAACTCAACGAGGGACAAAATTTGATTTATTTTGGATCAAAGGTATAAGCGAATTCCTTACATTGTGGGGATTCGGTGGAATTTACCTCTTTGGGGAGGGATGTCGGCGGCAACTATTATTTACAAGCGCTGTGTATATGCTGCTGGATACATCGCTGTATAACAACTTCATCGACCCACTCCTCCCGGCTTGTTTTATATCAGTTTTTCAGAAAAGCACAGAAAATTGTTTTCGGGCATGACTGGGAACTGAACCCGGTACCTTCTGCACTTAACGAACAACGTATGGAATGACGGGCTAGCACATTGAGCCATTGCACCCTTTTGCAGATTCACATCTAGAGCGCTACTTATAATTGTTAAAGCTGACAAGAAGTTGAGTTGAAATAAAAAGAGTGAGAGAGTTCAAAAAGAGAGCCAAATCGCTCTCTCTCTCTCTCTCTCTGCCGAAAACCGGTTTTGGTTTTGTAAAAAACAAATTTCGGATATAGTACAACTTTACTCATTCCATGACCATTTGGAACATTTGTTGTCAAGAATTTCGACATCTTCTTCTTATTTTAAGTTGAACAGGGTTTTTCCTCTGTGGAATTGCGATATTTGGATACCAATTTTACTTCTGAGATCGAACATTCTTCATCCAAGTATGAAATTCTCTATTTTTTCTCTAAGTGTATTAGGTTGCCCGATTTTTCTATGTCAGTTATCTAGAAGTCTGTTCACACTAAGTAGAATACAAGGAAAATATGACAGATTTCTCTAAACATATATGGCAAGAGGCAACTGACACTGCCTCTGGCAGATATTTACAAGTGTATGGAAGCAACTGACACCTTAAAATATGGCCCCCTGCCGATGTGTCTGAACGCACCATAAGTTTAAACAAATAAAATAAATCGAAACATTTTTCTTGCAACTGTAAAATCTACCCCTAACTACGAAGGATAAACTATTGCTGGTGCTGTGTGCACAATGGGCTTCGGCACCCCTGATTTAGAGATATATGACAAGTGTAAAGACACATTTAGAATTTACTTACAAACTTTATTGTTGTAATTTAAATTTCCCTACTGCATCGCTTTTGTTGCTATCCACACATTCCATTTGCTTGATCATTGACAACAGAAGTTCAATGCTCCCTCAAGAAATCGCCAGTCACAACAAGCCCACTGCAAACTCATACGCAAACACACGTTTGGCATTAAGTTTCATGCTATAACAATTAAAACAACAATATGTAGAAAATGTAACAACTTCATTGACAAACTGCAAGGAAGCGTTTAGTATGTAGTAAATTATTAAAAATAATGAGCCTACTACAAGTCTCTGGCCACAGATCAGCTGTGGATAGGCCAACCGGTTCATCAGTTGTTGGAATTCTAAGCCAGCGTTAAACCTCACACGTTGGGAAAATCAGTTTTTAAATCAAATGTCAACGGGCGATTAAGTTGAGTCGATTGAACGAGAAGGCAAATCCGGTTGCCAATTTGCACATTGACAATATTCAGTTAATGGGCAAAAATTGACATAGATAGGGGGTGAATAAAAAAGCATAGACGAAACGTCATCAAAATATGCAAATGGCATAATATTAAATTAGATTTTCTATTTTTAATAAGGTTTGCATAATATTGTGTACTAGATTAGTATTTGGGCATAAATCCAATTTATGAAGCTTTACAATATATCAAATCATTCGACTTATAGGCGAAATATTATATTTACTACAGCTGTTAAGCACTAAAGTCTTAAGACAAACGACTTGCAAATAATTTAGAACAAATAAAACTTAAGCTGTGTAAGCTAAGTTAAGGCTGAGCTAGTGAATGCTCTCAATATTAAATCACTTCGGGTTTACTTCAATTTAAAAAAATGTAAGTTTAGATTTGGTTCTCAAAATTATACCAAGTGGCAAAGAAAACGATAATCGACCACCATTATAGGGCACCATCTAGGTACATTGCAACTTCTCCTTGCATCAATTTTAGCGATAGCATAACTAGTAATTTGCTTGCAACTAAAAAAGTGGTCCATTCACGGCCAAAGTCATCGTCCATGCTCGTGATCTGCCAATAACTTTATCTGAGCTCTAAATATGGTCTTTAATGTCCAGAAATGCAACTGATTGATATACCACGACCACAGCCTGAAACAAATATGTAAATTTAGCAACGCCCCCAACACGCGCCACCAGCTGTCATTTGCACAGCTTTTGTTTGGTTGGTGCTTCATTCTGTTCATTAAAAACTTGTTGCAATTCCAATCCACATTTTGTTGCACTGCGCCAAGTGAGAAAAACGCACCCAACTTCAAATTGAAATTGCACACATTGATTTACATTAATGGACATTGACCACGGCACGACACGATGTCTGAGCAAAGATCTGGGTTGGGTTTGGGCTCTTAAAGTGTGGATTCGCTTTAAGCGAATGCTTTTCAATGTTCAGGTGAGTGGCCATAAATTGGTCTTAAACTGAAATGTAGCAAGTCAAAACGGGTTGAGAGTGAAGGCTTATAGTTGACTGACTAAAGTTTCAGGCT
The DNA here is from genome assembly GCA_037044535.1 of Lordiphosa magnipectinata. Lineage (NCBI taxonomy): Eukaryota > Metazoa > Arthropoda > Insecta > Diptera > Drosophilidae > Lordiphosa > Lordiphosa magnipectinata. Next base: position 100,528 of record JBAMBO010002784.1, on the reverse strand, counting down.
GCAATAAAATAGTGTGTGTGCTATAAAAATGATGTGAATGATGAATTTTAAAGATTAGCTGGCCGGCTAATAAGTCTATGAATTATGAAGATTGTTTAATTTATATGTTATTCGTCTTTAACATTTTCGAATTTGCTACAGAGTGATTTATTTTCAATTGTCCAATAGATATGTTAAAACGAATGTGCATGTGTCTGAAATGCTAACTGGTCTGTAGCAAAAACTAATGCAAATTGATTTGGCCATTATTCTTAGCAACTTTAAGATTCAATATAAATCTAAATAAATGTGGATTTTAAAGTGATTTAAATGTTTTAAGGAATTTTAATTACAAAAGGAATTTGGAATGTAACCACATGAATTAGGAATGTTATACAAGACTATTTCAGATTACTTTTTAACAACTCAAATCCTAGAATTAGGACGTATGTTTAATCTTAATTTCAGTTTATAATGCAATTGTCAACGAAAAACTAACACCATTTTGAAACGCTGAGCCAAACCAATCCCAAATCTCGAGCTGCCTGCATTCCTGGCTTGTGTTTTATCTACAGATTTCTGGAGCTAAGGTCCCACAGGCAAATAGTTTGCACTATTTTGTTGAAAGTTTGGCAAAAATAGGCCAAATTAGGGAACTTTTCGGCCATATTTGATCAAATTATTTTCGTATGAGACAATAGTTTTAGTTTTAAGTCATGCAAAAAATATATATATGAAATTTTAGCCTATGGCTACTTGCTTAACAACAACACTTGTGCTCCTAGTGCAAAGGCTGGTCTAGGCTAGGGTTGGCAATATCGCATCGATTAAGCTATATATATTGTAGCAAATTTATATCCACTTGGGAGGTCACCTTGTGATGGCTAGCCGAGCGGTAATACTAATTTTTGTTAGGTGATGGGGGGCCAAATGACCCGCCGATTGGCCAGCGCAAGCAGCATGGAGGAGAGACAGAAGCAGGAAATACATAGCCAAGGTTATTCCAAGGTTATTCAGTTAATAATATTTTAACAAATATTTTTATTTATCCAAAGCGAAAAATAAAAGGGGATAAATCGGTCTGATCGATGTATCGTTCACAAATTAGCCTGCTACCGGTGTATCGATGACTCGATACATGCCCTTAGCACCAATAACTAAAGTACTAGCTCCGGAGTTGGGCACAGGTTCGTTACAATATTGATGTTTTTGTTAAGCGATATGCCATATTGCGATATGATATTTCTTGATAACACAGGCCGACAAAATGACCATCTTTGTGAGGTGCAGCCCTTGATTTGCCCTGTTTTTTTGATAAGTTTATGTTCACTGATTCCAAAACTGGTTTCGGCTTATCTCCATCAGCGTTTGTTGTCAAAAATATGGCGAAAAAACGAATTTGTTGAGTTTTTGTCACTCTAAGATTTATGGAGGACTATAATCTATATATCTAGTTAAAAATTTTTCTATTGCCACATTAATATCGGCTTTTAATTGATAAATATTAAAGCAATATTGATTCAGATCAGGGTTCCCCAAGAAAAAAGTACAGAAAATGTGTAAATGCTTTTTAGCAGTGTTGCTCAGCAATATACTGCCTCCATATACTGTCTTGTAACACTGACTGCGACTGACTTTCACACATTCAGTGAGAAATGTTTTCGGCAGGCATTCGGCTTTTAGGCGTGTGAGTTACCAAATGCGTTCAATCCCCAGAGCTTAACTCTGCTTTACGCATGCCGAAGCTGAGGCCAAGAGAGTAAACAGCCCTTTACCCAACATAAAAAGTGTGAAATAACTGCCACAAATTTCCAGATACCGATCTGTACTTTTTAACTCAAGTTTATATTCGCAATCTTTAATCCCTTAAATTTTTAAAAAGATCGGCTTATAAATAGCTGTGTTATAAGAATATAACCGTTTGTCGTATATTTGGGATCGGTGGCCGTTAATACAAAATATTTTTCCTGCTTTTTGTCTTATATGTGGGGTCAGCGTGCGCTGTCTGCTAACATTATAATAGTAAGTTAACATTAATGTTCGTGCTCTGTTAATTACCATAAAGGAAGGCTATTCAACGTTTCTTCTCCTAAGTAACGGGTATATCGAAGTCGGGCAGGACCGACTTCAACTTACGTTCTCGTTTTTGTTAGGTGATAGGGGAAATGTTATCCGCCGGTTGGCCAGGCACGCTAAGCGGTAGAAAAGAAGGCAATCTGCCAATGAGTTAATTGAAATCCAGAATTCTTTACACAGCACGTGTCTTCCGTTCAAGAGAAAAAACTATAGAAGGTCTTAAAATCACAGAAAAGCACGAAGAGTCGTTTCCAGGGGACTAGTTCACGGAGTAGGAACACAGGTTCGCTGCAATATATATATCGTACAAAGTCGGGTTATTTATGATCTTTATGTTCTTTGATGTGTTGGATTTGTTTCCTCACCGAATAGCAATTAAAAACTAAAAAAAAAATACACGATATAAATATATATGAACTTTTTTGCTTCAGTAGCGAATTGTAACGTCATAGTGGTGAGTTCAGTTTGATAAGGTGCATATTTAATAGGTTAGACTTTTCTGTATTAGCAGCCATGTTGCTAGAATGATACCCAACGGCTCCTTTCAGTTTTCAAATGGCCGATGAACCATCAATTGACTGAAAAACCGACTTGCAACTGATTTGGTTGTCTTACTGGATCTGCCTGGCAGATCCTAAGGTTGGCTCGGTAAACATGATGCTTTGATATCTGAAACAAACATTCATGAGAAGGTACTTAATGGGAAGCTAAAGGGTGATCCCAACTGATATGACATTCGAGTTTGATCACCAGGGCGAGTCCTAGAGTGTTCTAGGAAATATATATTTTTCTCACGGTCAATTGTCTTTTTGTTGGGACTCGAACGAAGCAACCTATCTCCACCGAAAATGCGAAAAGATATCAACTAAAACGATTTAGCTGATGTAGATATCCATATTTACAAATATCTTTGACTTTCATTAGCAAATTTCATAGTATTTTCTAGACACTTTTGAAAAATGAATTGATCCCTAAACGACGCTACCTCCTTCACTACCTAATGTTGTACTCTTTGCAAACGAGAACCCGTACACAGATTTTTCACAAACATTTAAATCAAATGATTTGCACAGCTTGCGGTCTGGCCCACACAAATACATATATGTATAGTAGACACACTCAAAAAGTATCAAAAGTATCTCACAGTTGGCAGGCACTTTTAACTAGCACCAAAATGCTCAACAAAGAGGGTCATAAAATTTTGCCATGACTATTCCCATTCCCTTTACCTATGATGCTCGCAATTTTTAGCACATTTTTAATTTATTTTCAACATTTTTACAATTCGAAAACATTTTTGTTCTTCAGTTTGCATCAAAGTTGTAAATGTCGCGCCGCGTCGTAAACTGGCCTAAGCATGCAAGGAGGTGGAGCAGGGTATGGAGAGTGGAGCGTGCAGTGTCTCGTCTGGGTTTATATGGTGTGTAGCGAAGGAAGTTGTGGAACGTGCGCGACTTAAAGGCAAATCACATTGCGCAGACGCATTTAATGAGCAACGTTTCTCTTTCTTTATTTAATGATTTTGCTGAATTTCTACAATATTTGTAGTTTTTGTGGTTTTCTAATTTCTATAAGAAACTAATTTCTTTTTCAAAGTTTATGGCCAGCACTTCCCTTGTGCAATTGGCTACCCTTTCGTAAAAGTCTTCAGGCTCCAGCATTCTCGGTTTAAGATTTCAAACATAAAATTATAATTTACAACTTTGTTTTCTTTTCTTGTTCTTTTTTTTTGTATCGTTGGCTAAAACATAAAACTACGTGAAGTCTTTTTAAGTTGATTTTTACAGCGCGTAATTTCATGAAATGCGCTACAAACAGACGGCCCCAGATGCAGATCCATGATGAAGTTCAAGTGGATGAGGCAGGAACCTAAGCCTCGCTGGGCGATATAATTTAATTAGCTCTGCTTGTGGCATTCTCTGATTGTCTGCGAAATGTCGTTCCGTTTTAAGTTTTAAGCGCTTCCTTTTTAGGATTTTATGTTTGATTTTAACAGCTGATTTTTAGATTCGCAAGTGGAATTTAATTTAGCTACGATTAATGACTCTTCAATGGAAATGAAATTAATTCTTGAATCATTGCATCGTGGAATGTTTGATGGGCTCAGGAAAAGGTAGCTTATTAACATAAACTTATTTGAGGTCAAATTACCTACATAAAGCACTTGTGTTCAAATCAAAAAGCAGTTGATCCTTGCCATTAGCGATATTGTTTATTAATTATCCCTTGTCTGAATAGACCCATTTGCAATTGTTTGGCATAATTTATCTATGTTCCTAGACGATGTGAACTGTGGAACCTTTTAAAAACTAATTAATTCTACGTTCAATTTCATTGCTTCGATTTCCATAACTATTTTCTATTCGTATTCCCACAAGTGCACTCTCTCTCTCTCTCTATCCCAATCTAACCTTGAAACGGCTATTGACCCTACTCGTCGCGACGCTTCGCTCAGTTGCTGAGTCGGTCAACACAGTCGTTTACAACCGAATGAGTATGTGAAAACAGATTGCATAATATCAACAATATAATAAAGAATATAAGCGAAAGCTCATTACTATCTTTCCCCAATATCATCATCATCATCATAGATCGAAATGGCTTATGGCGTTCACCTTGAACTTGAATTAGTTTCCATTGCATAGCTTATTTATATCCATATTGTAAGTGTGACTACATGCATGGGTATGTTTGTTTATGCCATTGACGTAGCTTGATTAATCAAACACAAACAGTATCTAATGGTGGTAGTAAGAACAAGTAGTAGCAGCGCGTGGCAACGAGACAGCTTACACAAACCAAATGTTTCCCACTTTCGTTCAAATTTTACTACACAAAAAAAATTACACAAAATTTTGTAGATATACAAAAATACTTGTAAATAAGTTGAACATTTTGAAACGGTTTCCCTTTTCAAAGACAACAGAAATATTAATTTCCGATTCCATATGGTAAATATAGAAAAGGTAACCTAAAATCAAGCTAAAACAAATTTGATTTAATCTTGACATTCGGATTGAAATTTCAAGTACAATTAAGTTACGCATAAGTATCGATTCTCAGATAAGTTGGTAGCACGGTAAAAATTATCAATGTTAAATTTCACTTCATAGATGTTATTGGCTTAGCCATACTCGGTACCTGCCAAAGTTTAGAAGGAAAAAATCTTTTGATATTATGAAAAATAAAACCTATGTGAGTTTCTAATATGATGATTTTCAAATCCAAAATTTCCTGACGTTTTCTAGAGCCGTCTCATATGAGAACATATTATAATTCCATCTTAGTTCTGGCAAGCTTGGTAGATCGTGAAATAATGTTGATACAGTTGAGCTTCCATATATCGAATCTCAAGGGGACCAAAAAAAAGCTTCGTTATAAAGAAAATTCATAATATAGAGAAAGAAATAAGTAATACGAAATTACAAACGAATTTAAGGGAAAAACGAATTCGTTATATTTAGATAGATTAGATATTTAGATATATTGTTTTTATTTTTGTTGTACAAATTTTGGACCGTTCTCGATACACAAAAGGAACAAAATACATATATAATAAAATCAAATTTAAAAGCTTGGCTTAGAGCCATCAGCTTTTCTGAACATTCAAATATTAAACATTACTTGATATAAATTTAAACTTTACTTGCAATTAATAAAATATAACTTTTTTACCAGAATTATCTTAAGTGACCTCCATTTCCTCGAGTACTCCCTTCTTAAAACAGCTCCAGCGAAACTCTTGTAGAATAGGGCATCTTCCAATAAAATGCTGCATGTTCTCTAACTTCTTCAAATTGCAAAGTGAGCATAATCCATCGAAGACCGAGCTTCTGCGACAGCTGTTCAACCGTAGCATATCACCTCGCGCCTTTAGGATCCATGTTATGGTTCGTTGTTTGGTGACGGTATTGCAGAACTCAGCCCCTACTGCATAGTTTAAGTGCTTGTATACGCGCGTTTCGCTCGATCTTGCCATTTTCACATGCTGCATTCGTTATTTAGAGAACTTCGTTGTACGGAAGTTAGTAATAGAAAAGTTCGACTGTAACAATATATACCAGACAGTTCGACAACTTCCAACTTTAGAAAAATCCCGGTACTAGACCCTTTAATTCTGATAAAGCATCAGTTTTTCAAATAAAACCTGTGTTCGCTATCTATGGGTACTTTTGTATTTGTAACACTCAGTGATAGTAAATGAAACTTATTTTTTAATGGTTCAAGACAATTTATTAATTTATTTATTTAGAATCGACAAAAAAAAGGCTGTCAACCAAAATATTAATACGTTACAAAATTATTTATGAGCCAAGAAACCCGATCACGAATAAAATTCGTGTATCAATCCGAACTTGAAAATCAAATAATCCTTCCTAGATTTTAAAGTAAGTACGGAATTCCAATGCAAAAGCGAAAAAGCAAATAGTAATCGAGAGCAAGTTCGAAACTGAGAGAGAAGATCTCTCTTACTAATACAGTCAGGCTAAATGGGTACATAAAGTACACACACAAATTTTTCTGTCAACTTAGTGTTATTTTGTAGTGTATGTTTTGTGGACTTATGTTGCCTTGGTATACGCTACCAGCACTTCCGACATGAGAAGGAAGCTGCTGAATTGCAATCGATGGGCCAAGTGAATTGAAGACTTTTATTATTTGTTGTTGTGAAAATATCGAACCGCGACCAATTCTGGTATATTGTGCCCCCCTACTGAGTTTTCAACTCTCCTAGCAGCTCCATTTCCTGTACAAATGACAGGATTTATGTGGGTTCTAGGTTACTGATATTGTTTTGGTGTAGAATGTGTTTGCCAAATCTGCTGAGTCGGCGCATCGCAGTGTGCTAGTATATGTTCAGAGGACTCCGGTTCACAATATCTGCATAGTTGGGTGTTTGTTTTTCCAGCTTATACAGGTGGCTCCGCAGTCTGAAGTGGCCCGTGTGGAACCCAGTCAAAATCCTGAGGTCAATTTTTTTTTTGTTGGCTTAACTTTTGGAACCTTTTGAGGTTATGGTTCACTATAAAAGATTTTGCTTATCTCATCCCCCTGGTGTTTGCCCAGGAGGCTGTTTTAAGCGTATTCCCTTCGTTTCTAAGGAGACTTTTTATAGTGTGTTGGGCTATGCCAACCCTTGCGTGCCAATTCGTCAGCCAATTCATTTCGGGGATATTGTTCTGTCCCGGTATCCATCGTAGGGTCAGGCTGTTACTGCTGCCTAGTTGGTCCAATTTGTTCTTTGTCTCTAAGACTAGCTTAGAGGTGAACTTATTGCTGTTAAGCGCATTAAGAGCTGCTTGGCTATCTGAGAGGATAGCTATTTCTCTATTAAGGTAGTTCCTTCCCATATTAAGGTCTGCACAATGGGAGATGGGGCATATTTTCGGCTTGAAATATGCTTGTAAATTCTCCCATTGCTTCAGACCTTTTCGTTCCTGGTCCTGCTACCCCAAGTTCAGTTCCTTGGGGCGTCAGGGACCCGTCTGTGTATCACAGAATTGTGTGTGGTTGCAGTCTATTGAAGGTATAACCTACAGATTTTGTTCATCTTCTCCTTCTCTGTAAAATTCTTGTTTTAATTTTTAAAATTGGTGCGCAATAAAAATATACAATAATCAGCCGAGGGCAGAGGTGCTGCCAACCTAGTAATATACCATTGGCGCAAATGCCCGAATTTATAATCAACCTACAGAGACAACCAATTGCACAAAAACCACTTAGTTCCAAAATCTAGATGGATTTCGATTTGAGCAAAAACATGAACATGATAAAACGGCCCTTAGAGTTGTTTTGTGGTGTGGGCTTTGTGCGCTTAAGTTGCTTTGGAAATCCCTATCAGTTACACAGTACAACACTAAAAATACCCCAGCATTGTACCCCTAAATTCGGATACAAGGAACTTCTGTAAGCATCACCTCATTCCCAGTTTTTCAAATAAAGCTTAAGTTCGCGTTTTATGGGTAGTTTTGTACATACTTGCAACACACAGCGACAACCATTTAAACTTAGTTTTTAATGGCTTAAGATAAAAATCTGCAAAATTCAGCAAATGTGGACAGGGTCATTTGGAACGCAATATACAAAATCCATTTCAATCGTACAATTGGTTAAGGAACCTCCAGAAGGAGTTAATCCTTAATTCTTGAATATCCTCAAAAGCGCACTGTAAATTTTTATTAAAATCGATATCTATGATAGTATAATGGACTATTGCATTAATTATAGCACTTGTGGGTCAGACTATATTATATTACAATCGGGCTTGATCGACCTTCTAACTAAGTTTAAATATAGAAAAATAATTTTCTGAGTGCATGTTGTTTCCCCGGGCCATTGCCGATGAAGAACATCTACAGTACTTAGTACTTAGTTTTATGAAAGTAAATAAAATAAATAATGAAATTTATCTTTCACGCCGTCTGAGCGGGGTGTTTCGTTTTGCAGCCAAGTGCAGTTCTAACAATCCAAAGAAGCAATTAAAACTGTTAACGCTCATATGAAAGTATTGAAAGAACACTTCTGTGTCTCAAACTATTGTGTGCAAGTACATTAGATCTTACAACTGTCTACGCTTTATATGAATACTCACATCGTTAGCAAATCGATCGTAATTTCCCTTTTGCTGCAAATACCTGGCAACTGAGACGCTGACGCCTCTTTGTTGCATCCTCTTATTTTTCCTCTTTCAAAACGATTTGTGCGACAAGCTCTACAATTAGGCCATTACCAAGGGCGTAGCCAGCTTTCCAGAAAGGAAGAGGCAGCATTGCCTGTACGTTTCTTAAATGTTTTTTTAATTATATATTATAATGTATTACAATATATTATATTAAATAATGTTATAGCATTAAATACTTAAACAAAGATGCATTCGATCTGCTGTAAGAAACAATATTTAAAATAATGGTGGTAAAATTAACTTATAAATAAAAGTTATAAGTGAATTTTCAGACCTAAAATCTGTGATGTAGGGGGGACAGGTGGCCCCAGACTACGCCCTTGGGCATTACTGATCCGCATTTCATATTCTAAATTTGTTGTATTGTTGCTTTCAAATCCGCAAAATTTTTTTTTGTATTTTCAGCACACTATTGTGTTTCAAGGATCTAATCTCACAATAAATGACTTTTTCGTGCGCCCAAACAATTTGGCGTTCTCCGTACCGTGCTTTAACATATAATAATACATTTTGGTCAGACTTCGCATCTTCTAAATAGTTGCATTATATGAGATAGCTCTATGTAAAGGATGTAGCTCTATGTAGAGGATTGGAACACTGAGTTGACAGTGAGTTTACAGTGAGGTAACAGTGAGGTAACAGTGAGTTAACAGTCAGTTAACAGATAGATTGAACTGGGAAGTTCATGAAACAGCTGTACGGTCCACCAGCCTCCTTTGTGGTGGTGTGTTGAAAGTTATGTGCAAACAAAACGTGACCTCGAGCCGGTTAAAACTTGTTAGGTTAACAACGAGCGCGTTCACCAGCACACACCAATCATCTAACATAAATCATCCATCAAAAAAAGTGTATGGTTGCTAGTGAACGGGTTTGATAGAATTTTCAGTCAACAAAGCAATCGAAACTTTAAATTTTTGACAACAATCAGCTAAATAAAATTAAGACTATTAAATTTGAATGACCTTCGTCAATAGCACCAACTGCTCCTGGAATCCCCCTTGATTTTTCCTTAATACAAATTTGTTAGCGATTTGATGTTTGTTGTAAGCCCGGCGGGAATGTACACAACAAACTCGAATATCCGATGGCCAGATCATTTTCATATGTCGAATGGGACAGTTTCTAATAAGAAGGACTCCTGTTTTGCCAGCAGCCAAATTACATAACGCTGTTTTTCATCCAGAATTACGTTGGCAATTGGTTCATCCTGGGCCACGCAAAGAAGGGTCTGCAAATGTTCATTTTAATTAAGAATTTTTTGGGCAATGAGCTGAGAGTACTTAAAACGGTTCATAGGACATCCTGAAATGGTCCTTGAATTCGTCCGTTCTATAATTTTGCGATTTATCTTTTAAAAGAGCAGCCTATCCCTTCTCTTCTAATTGGCAAACCACCAGCAAAGCCTTGCACTAATTTCCATGATATATATGCTAAAGCACGTCATATGACAATTCATTTACAAAAACAAATTCATTTTCTGACTTATTTTGTTTTTGTCTTCATTAAATTTCTGGTTTGTTTATTGTTGACAGCTGTGTGCTATCGATAACAAATCGCAATCAAGCTCATCTAACTAACTATTGCTACGATGTATTGACATCTAACACAATCACGAAATTTAGCAATCATGATGCCACAATCTTACAAAAATAATAGATTTTTGTCATCGATTCGTGCTGGTGAACGCGCTCAATGTTTCACTTTTGAACAAAAAACTCGCTGCAAAATATTGAACAAGAACCCCATTCCGCATTCAACCTGCTACAGTACTTTTTGAATATAAATTAGCTCTATTTCCATTTCCCTTATTTTTCTTCTTTATATGCATGTAGGCTTACTTTAACGTTGTGTACAAATTACTTAATAATTTGTCTACATATTTTATTTATTTGCCCATTTAATTTTTTGATTATCCACCCCCCCCACACACACATGCTCTCGGAAACGCATAAAAAATCTTTATTATTCTCCACAATTGCATTATTTATAGCATTAAAAATGTTGGCCACAAAACTAACGAGCACGGTCAACGCTTTTAATGGGCCCAGACCAAAAACTAAGCATTCATACAAATTTTCAGCAATTACAAAATACACAAAATAAAAATTTAACAAATAAATTGGCCTGTGGTTGCTTTTGAATATAACTAATTAAAAATTGGCATTGGCATTTCCCAAATAGCTATTAAAGATCATACATTTAAGTGCATAATAATAGCCAAAAGCTGAGCTCTGAGCTTTTAGTCTGTTTTTATCAGAATGTCAATTTGTTTTTTCCAAACGACTTTTTCTTACCATCGTTTGGTGTTCAATACAACACAAATTAGCAGACAAACAGGCACGTAGTGCACAGCAAGTGAAACATGCGGGTCGTGGGAGCTGATGGTGGTCAGTGCGTGCCCTGCTATCTAAAGCACAGCAGACACGTCTAGCCAGTTGAAAATTTATTTACACGCGCTCTCCGACAGGCGCTAGAATTGTCTTGTCTATAGACAGGCAAAAGATATTTGCGCGTTTTTAATGTGGACAGTAAAGCGAACGACAGCAACAGAAATTGCCCGACATATGAGAGTGATGATTTTGCGGTCTGCGTGGCGTTATAAACTAAATTTCAATGTCGTCGCGCACAAGCCAGCACAGTTACATATATAAAATCGAATAAATATGCATGCATAATTAACAGTACCTCTTGCCTATAAAGATACACCCAAAGGAATATTCTAAAGTAAAAAAAAATAAAATAAAGAATAGTAATTAAAATTTCAAAAGAAAACAACTTTCTCACGATTTCTTTACACTTTGCCAATCATCAACTTCTAGAAATATTGGATTCAATGGGAGAAAAGACTTTACAGAAAAAATAACAATTAAAATCCGTTTGAAATGAATATATTTATCATATTCTTTCTTTGATATTATAATATTAATTTTTCATATCCTTTGGACGACTTTCAGCTCCATTGGGTGCAAATCTAAGATCAATTTAATATTAAACGGATATTTTTAATATTTTTTTAACGATATTAAAACTATCCAGTTCAAATGCATACCCAAATCACCCAATTGATCATCAACAAATATCCTTTTTTATACCCTTGCAAAGGGTATTATAAAATTGCCCAGAACTTTGCAACGCATAGATATATTAATTTCCAGCCCTATAAACTATATATATATTCTTGATCGGCGCGACGAGCGTCATGGGACGCACTGAATTCACATCTTGACCTCATGGCAGCCGCACTTCAATTAATATTCAATTCACATTTGCTTTCCCTATTTTTCCCCATCCCCTCTTCCCACGCTCCCTCCACTCTTCCCCCATCTTACACTGTCCCCCCCTGTTCCCCCCTCGTCCCATTCTTCGACCCCTCTTCACCACCTCTTCACACCGTCTTTACCGCCACTTCCACCCCGCTGACACCCACAAACACACTACCCCACTGCAAACATTTTGTCGGGTTCCTTATCTGTATCGTCAAAAAGAGAGTTTGGCGACAGTGTGAGGGGAGAGTTTTCTGTAGTTTGGCGATATACACAAACAAAATACATAGGGTATCGCATTTTTAACATACATACAAGGGATAAATATGCGATATGTGGGTATCGCTTTTTTTCGTCCAATCGGTAAATTGGCTATATATCGCTAATATATCGCCTTGAAGATATGAATGCGATTCTTGTCGCAAATTTCTATTTCACTATTTATATGGGCTAAGAGGGAATTCGTTCTTGAGAATTACAAGAAAGCAAAAATTGGTGTATGTTTTCAATACTAGTACATCTTATGCAATACAAGTTACACATCAGATGCGTTGCTGTTCATGAGCGGCGTGGCGCAGCCGTCTAAGGCGTCGTTTCAAACATGTTTCATTTCAACGGCCCCGAGTTCGTATCCCCGCAGAGTAAGTAAAAATTTGTAATAAAAAAATATAAGTTTGTTTAATTTGTTGTTTTTCGGAATAATAAAAAATAGTATCCTCCCACATAAGAGACTTATTAACTCATTCATAACTCCAGGAAGAATCGCTTTCTTAACCAGGAAGAAACGCTTTCTTATCTCCAGGAAGAATCGCTTTCTTATCTCCAGGAAGAACCGCTTTCGTATCTCCCAGAAGTGTCGCAGAGTGGCACACTTCTTCCCGAAGGAAGATAAGAATCCAATTACTATGCGATATCGCCACCCACCTAGCATTTGGAAGATCATTTTAACAAGAATCACCTTGTTGTGTCTTTTTCGAGCCCTTTTGATGATTAAAAAGAGATTAATTTCATGTGCGATCTAAGGAAGACTCGAAAATGAGTCATACATATGCTCAAAATGTGATTTATTCAAATTCGACGAAAAAGACTCGCAAATAATTGGAAATATAGCTCGAAAATGAGTCGAAACTGATCAGAAAAACGGGTTGTAAACGACTCTTCAAAGTAAGACCAAAGTGTATCATTTATGACCAGAAAACGAGCGCAATTATGAATATTTTAATCAGACAGAGGACTCGAAAAAGACCCGAATGTGATCAAAAGTTTTGTAAAATGCTTGCTGGGCAGAGTTAAGCGATACCTACTGGAAGAATCGCATTCTTATCTTCCGCGATAAAAAATTTTTGCAGGGCCACCTGCAGCATGTACACATACCCACAAAGATGTACATAGGGATGAAGTTGTTGTTGGTTTTACTTGCAGAGAACGCATGTTGATGATGAGAACTCGGCTGCCACACTTGGTGTTTTTGCTCCAAAAATGGTATTTTTTCCCTGTTGGTGCACTGTCACTTTTTTATTGGAATTGGCTCTTTTGCTTGGAGCCCGAAAAGAAATTAGGAAATTAAAGAAATTTAAAAGATTAAAAAAATTCTGCGTAGTAAAACCAGAAAATAGTATATCTTCGCTTAAGAAAATCGTAGAATTGTACCGAAACATATTATGGATGGATGCATAGAGGGATGAACCATTTTCGAAACAGATTCGTGTTCAACACACGAAAATCATCTAGAATTACCACAAACCCTTCAATATACTGAAAATTGTTGCATAATGTAATCTGAATAACTCTGTTACACATTCTTATAGATATAATTGGAACTTAGTCACAATATATGGATATCAAGTGTATAAAGAAATCCTCCGTTTTATAAGCAAAGAAAACGGTGCGCGTGTTTGACTTGGAGCTGGTTCGGCACATTGTTGCAAACTAGAATTTGATTCAGTTTCAAAAATAGTCCTTCGCAAGGAGATGAGTACGAGTACAGAGCCACATTATGTGTGGTCTGTAAAATACATAGAAATATAGAGAAGTAAATGATCTTAAAATATGCTTTACGTATGTAAGCAATAAAAATATTGATTATTTAGTTTTTATAATGTAAAGAATCTGTGGAATAAAAGCAGAAGTGTGTTTTCCGTACTTTTCAGGAAGCAATTATTACCTTTAATGGCCGATATCACATTTTTGGATGTATAATTTAACGATTTTGTGAAAGAAATTTTTTTTATTTTACTAAATGAAAATATTACATGAATAAGGAAAGAAAATTTTGTTAGCTCTTTTTTAATTAAAATGGCTCTTTTTTAATTTTTTTTTGGCGTAATCTAATATTTACCTGAAAATACCGTGGATGAGAGTATCAGAGCAGAAGTGAGAAGAATTCTGAGCGCAACTGTTATTCTTTTGCGACTGTTACAGCTACAGAGAAAATAAAGAGGGCTTAGCAGAGAGTGTATATTGTTGTTAGTGTTTTTACTCTTTGTTAGTTTTCTTCTCAAAAATTCCCATTGCTCATAAGCAAAATCGAAATAATAATTTGGCTTCCATTGAATCAAAACGAAGTCTTGGCTTACATTGTATCAAGCGAAGGGAGGTGTACCGGCACGCACACACACCAAAATTCCCAAATTTTCTATCATAGTGCGCGCCTGCATCACTAAACGAAGGTCTATGCCAAATCGTAGATCTCTAGGGTAAGCGGTATTGGCTGTGGGTTGATAATCTGTCAGTCAGTCGGGCCTACAGATTTATAAGTATAGATAATAATAAATAAACAGTTTCGCAAAGAATTGCCCCATCTGGTTTTCCCAACTCAGTCTCGGTAGTTTTCACTTGCAATTTTTTTGAGCATCTGTGTTTTTCCGGCCCCTGGTGTAGTGTGTACCAAGCATAGGTGGAAACTATCCAGAACACACGCACGGTCAAAGAAGGAAATGTCTTTATAAACTCGGATAATGCTGAAACGCTCATTGCGAGTCGCTTATCTCTGAATGGGAACTCACGACACTTCAGCTTTCATCTCATATAAATAATTGTGAGTGCAAGATTGTGTGGGTTGAATAAGACGAGGATTACTTGGTCAACCGCTTGAAACATTCGAGCTTGGCCGTAAAATTATTAAATTATTGCTGTTTAATGTATTTACATTTCTACAACCAATTGAATGAAATTAAACAACAATGAGTTGTTTTACTGTCTGCGATACTCTCAGCAAATGGGCAAAGTCAAATGACTTTGCTTGCATTTGTTTATGACACACATATGCACACACACGCAGAGCCAACAGCTGTCTATGACGACTCTCTTGCTCTTGCTCACATCACCTCCACCGCAAAGCCGCAGCCCCTTTTCTGCCCCATAACAATCGGCACGTGTAAGCCATTTGTTGTCGTAATCACTAAACAAATGCAACTGACATATGTACTCTCTGAGTGCATTCTCTTTCCACTGTCTCTCCCTCTGGCGTTCTCTTAGTTGTTTGACCTGGTAACAGCAAGAAGTGTGCATTGAAAATTAAATTTACCTTTGAAATTAATAAATACTTGACCAAGCACAATAATAGCACATTACGTATACGCAGAGTGGTCAAAACAAAAAAAAAATTGCATTTGCCTTATTTATGGCCAAGTTTACAATCTCGGGGCCTAATTTATGGACACGCATTTGAATGGGCCTCAGGGCGAAATGCAACATAAATAGCATATTAGGAAGCCGTTAATTGTCTTTAGCTGAAGCAAATTTATATGCATAAGGCCCTTCAGCTATAGCATGATTTATATCTCACCAAGCCATAAATTCGACTTTTAAGTTTAAACTAATAACTTATCAAGATTCTGTGACGTTTGACAATTTGGCAGATATTTTAATTCAAATATCATGTTTCCAATCGC
The DNA here is from genome assembly GCA_037044535.1 of Lordiphosa magnipectinata. Classification (NCBI taxonomy): domain Eukaryota; kingdom Metazoa; phylum Arthropoda; class Insecta; order Diptera; family Drosophilidae; genus Lordiphosa; species Lordiphosa magnipectinata. Next base: position 84,635 of record JBAMBO010002784.1, on the reverse strand, counting down.
TCAAATGGCTGTGCATAAATTTCAGTTTAATGTGTGTGAGTGTGCGTGCTAATTGAATCATTAAAAAATTGTGCAAGAGTATTTTTTATAAGCTTAGTTTTTAGTGTCAAAAATTGGACATGCAAATGCAGCGTTGGGTTTATGTTATTTCGATGTTCAATTGAAATGTTAATTTAGTTAAAAACTATTAAAAGCAAATTAAATGTTTATGAGTGGTCATAAAAGAAATTGTTGGGGGGGGGGGGGTTATTTATTGGGAAAATCTGGTAAGCCCCAACTGTAGATTAAATTGGATATATTTTTAATTGAAATAATGAACAAAATATTGGATCACCGTACCCTAATTTTCTGCACATCCAGGCCGATTATGAAATATCTGAGCTTTCCCCAAATTATTCTAATGTAATTATAATGTAATGTAATCGGCAGAAGCATATTTACATAGCATTATATACATATATGTATAGCCAATGACTCAGAACCAACCCACTTCACAAACTTAAGTCACACTTTACTAGACGTATTATTTTCTTAGTGATCCGAAAAAGGTTTTATTATATGTCAAGCCTTTTCCAAACACGATTTCATATAATTGACGTATGAATTTTAATTTTGATTATACTAACATTTTAATTAGGTTTAGAGATTTTAAATCAATTGACTATGAAAGCTGGTTACATTCAACAATTGCGACTGGAGATCTGAATATACAATTTCACAGTAGACGTAGAGAAGGCTAAGCCGCAATTAAAAACAGACTTGGTTATGCAGGAAGTGAATACAAAATTTGTAAATTTGAACTTGTACCTAAATGCTTAACCCCTATGTGATAAATGTTTTAGTTTTAAATGTGTAAGTTCGTGTGATGTTCTTGAATGTGGAAAAGTAAAATTAAATGCGGAAGGCAAAATGTTTGAAAATATAATTTCCATTTTTTTTTTGGTAAAAGAATTTGAACAATTTACGGTTAAACAGATTCAGACATTCCTCAATTCAATTCAATTCAATTCATTGTTAAGCCAACTATACTACAACAATATGGTTATTGAAAGTTCAGAAACTGCACAACTGCTATTTTAATGATAGTAGATGATATCCGAAGACAGACCTACAATAAAAATGTTACATTATTACGTGGGGTGCAATTTTTATTTCGGGAATAGCAAATAATAACAAACATTTTTAAATAATTTATTTTTGATGTTTATACTCTGTACCGAAGGTACATAGAGTATATTAAGTTTGTGCTCAGCATCAACAGCCGATTCGATATAGCCATGTCCGTCTGTCCGTCTGTCTGTCTGTCTGTCCGTCTGTCTGTCTGTCCGTCTGTCTGTCCGTATGAACGAAGAGATCTCAGAGATGGTAAGAGATAGAGGTTTGACATGTATGGGGCATATATTTTTTATACTTGCAGGCAGATCAAGTTTATGTTCAATTTTTGCCACGGCCCCTCCCGCTCCCGCAATTTGGAAAAAACGTCATAACTCCCACAGTTTTGATGATAGATTGTTCGTACCTTCTAGAGATATCCAGTAAAAGTAAAATTATTTATCGATTTGCTGAAGAAATGATAAAGATCGGATGAACGATACTCAAGTTATGAGCAAAAAAGGCCAGTAAACACCCGCCACCCACCCACCCATCACCACAGCATTCTATTGAACGGCAATCTTAGTGAGAGAGAGAGAGAGAGAGAGAGAGAGAGTGAAACTTAGAGATGAGCGCGTATAGCTCGTGAGCAAATGCGAGCTGCGACTTTAAGGGTACAGAGTATGTTACAGTCGGGCTTGACCGACTTTCTTTCTTGTTTTTGAATAAAAACGGCGGATGACCCATCAATTCGACGTTTTGGGCGGTCAAAAGTCGCTTGTGTGGCGTGATGTGCGAGAGCTCGCATTGTCATAATGGAGAATGATTCGTCTTCGGCGGTTGGATTTGTGAATTTCTCCGAAGACGTCCGCCAATCAAATGGTCGTGTACCACTCAGAATTGACCGTCCCGAGTTGCTCAAGCGGAACGGGGGCCATATGACCCATTCGGACGAAGAAACAGGGAACCATTTGCTTCGCAGTGCTTCGTGCTCGAACAACGTCTGTGGGATTTGGCTCATCTTGGAACACTTACAGTGTCGATTGCTGTTTTGTTTAAGGCTCATACGCATATATCCATGATTCGTCACCTATGACGATCTTATAAGCATCGTACGCGTTTACGGCAAGGTGTTCATGCAAATCTTAAAAATGCTGGTGGAACTAATGTTTAGGCAGTGATTGGAAAGGTACTGGATTTTCTTACCTAGGTATTGTACAAGGAAAACGTCAAAAAATATACCTAGGTAAGGTAAAAGATATCCGGAATTTCCAGTACCTAGGTAAAGGTAAAGGTACAATAATGGTACTTTTAAATTTAAAAGCATGGTTCATCCATTTTTATTAGTAATGAATATTAAAAACATAAGATACTTACGTTTAATTTTGGTCGTTCACACAAAAAAACCGTTGGTAAATTAATAACTTCCTATGTTAAATTCACCAATTTCCGTCTTTGATTTCACCCAAAAGTTTTCCACATGAAAACAAAATGTCTGCACTTTTGATTTTCATACCCCTTACTGGTTGAGTAAAAAGGGTAAACTTAAGTCGTGCAATTGTATGTAACAAGCAGAAGGAAACATTTCCGACCATATAAAGTATATATATTCTTGATCAGCGTCAACAACCGAGTCGATATAGCCATCTGTCCGGCCGTCCGTCTGTCTGTTTGAACACGTAGATCTCAGAGACTAGAAGACTATTATCTGAACGCAGATAAAGTTTGTTTAAAATATTTGCCACGCCCACTTCCGTCTTCACAATTAACGTGCGTGTAAGTTAAAGTCGGCCCTGCCCGACTTCGAAACATTTTTCTCTCACACATATATACATACATAAGCATGTTTAAGGCAGAGTTTGCCAGCCATGGCCCCTGGGGGCCGAAGACCATCCGCAATTCACACCAAATGATTGCCGTAGTCATGCATCCAAGTGTGTTAGAGAGAGAGAGGCAGACAGTCATATTTTCGCCTTCTCTTGTTGGGGAGCCGTGGTTTAATGCGTTATTTATCATTCAGAAAGAAGGTGACTTGAAAAATGCGATCGCGCATCAAATTGACAATGTAATAAAAAATATAAGGAAAGATGAGGAGGGTAAAGATTTTGTTTAGCTGCTTTAACCCGTTCCATATATTTGTTTCTGTTTCGGTACTGATAACCGGTTGTCTTAACTAAGGTTATAGGGTTGCGGTTATAAGAAACATATTTTTTCGGTTCCGGTTTTGGTTACAATTTTTAAAGTATTTTTAGCGGGTTACGGTTTCGGTAAAGGTTTTAATCTTTGGTTATAATATCATGACATTTTCCCCGAACCGTGCAATGGTCGACTACTGAGCTTGACTCAGCATCCCATTTTGTAATACCATTCAGCGTTAGAATGTCCAGTATCTAACACATTCCAATCATTTTTTCGCCTTTATTATTTACAGTCTTATCTATTGACTTTTGGAATGTACACACATAAACTACTGCCGTTTCAACGCCTTTTGTGAATCCTTAAAAAGTCCCAATACACGCTTTGAAGTCTCCCTTGACAAAGATATTTTCATTTCATTTAAACTTTTTTAACACAATCGTACTTAAAACATTGATAAGCTTTCCGAATTATTCTTACTTATTGGCTTTCCCCACCTTTGTGATTGCCATTTTCCCTATCAGGATTCATCGACACCAACAACATTTTAAGCCATTAATACACCCACCAGCAACAGTTTATGAATCATATCCATTCCCCTTACCCTTGAAAAGATCAAAGTAAAGTCAACTCCTATCTACCGCACACACATCAGAAATTGATTCTAAAATTTATTCCAAGGGTTGGCCACACAAATCAATTTCCCTGGTGGGGACCACACACTCAAACTCCACCATTATCTGCGCTAGCCTTAAAGGACACGGGCGTCATATCAACTGATTTATATCACAGTCACAGCAATTAACGCGAATGTATCGGGCGGCAGTAAAAAAAGACAAAAAAAAAAGAAAACGCAGCGCAAAATTTTTGGCTTTTACGAGCACCAAAAACCTTGCGGCCAGAGAAACATGTTGGCTTGTAAGCTACAATCGTTGTACTTGGTCGTCATCATCAGCGTCAACATCAACGTTTTTCGGAGCGCTCGTAAAAAGCGCAAAGAAAACTTTTACGATGCCACAGTCTAGCAAGCATCTAAGAAGTATTGGCCAGGCCAAAGACAAAACCGGGCCCCCAGCATACCCAAACCACCTAATGATGTATGAAATTAGTGGATGACGTACAGTAGCCCAGCCAAATCTCATACCATATACTTAAGCCAGAGCCAATTGGCAATTGGTTTTAATGTTTTGCTAGAGACCTAAAAAAGGGCACCAAGTTTAATTGAAAACCAGTCACGTTCCTAAGCCCTAACCGTTGGCCATATACCCAGTGAATCAATATATGCTGATAAGAGCTTAAGCTTATCATCTTCATCGGCAAAAAGGGCAGACAGCTTGCACAAGCGTTGATAATAATGATAAGCGATAAGTGGGGCATGTGCATTTGAAAGGGAAACTTTTGTCTAGTTTGTTTTACTTTTTTTATATGGGAACAAAGTTGGATGTTCGGGGTACAGAATGAGCCATTGCAAAGTTTTATTTAATTAATTTGCCAGACAAGTTCGTCAGACAACCATGAAAGCGGCCAAAAGCGATTAGCGCGTGGCATTTGTCATTTGTCAAGACGTCGAGATTTGCTAGATCCATTTTACAGCAAAGCATAATATAACAATTCAATGGTGTGTTGGGGCCTGTGTTTGGGCCTTATTTGTAATGCTTGGCGTCTATCCATCAGATTGTCATGCAAATTTGTCGTCATGTTGATAAAAGATGTGCCTAAAGAAAGATATTTTCTATTTTCTTATTTATACGTAGTACTCGCATTTGTTTCGGTACACGGGTTTTTGGTCATAAAATGAAAACGAATGAATATTTTTAAAAACTTTTTTCTTTTTTATTATTTGGTGACTCAATGACTCAAAATCGTAGAACAACTTATTCGAAATGGCCGCCTTGTGCCTTCCAGCAACGCCGAAGTCTCTCTGGCCACTCGTCGATCGAAGTCCGCGAACAATGCCTACAGACGAATTCTGTTTACGGACGAGAGCATTTTTACCTTAGAGGAATCATTCAACAAACAGAACGATAGAGTGTATGCTGTGTCTTCAACACAAGCGTCCGTATTCCGTATTCATTCGTTTTAATTTTATGTCCAAAAAGCCGTGAACCAAAACAATTGGGAGTACGAGATATTTGGGAGAAGCGCCTTTTTAGTAGGGAAAAGAATGAGTGATAAAGGCGCATGCGTGAGGAAGTCGAGATGCCATTCGGCATGAGTGAGACTCGAAAACTTTATCAAAAGATTAGACGACTAACTGAAGGTTTCCAACCCGAAGTCACACAATTCAAGGACCAAAATGTGAATCTGGTCACAGATTCGCAAGTGACGCTAGACAAATGGAGAAGCTATTTCGCCAACCTGCTGGGTGGAGACGACAAAGAAGTGGCAATGCCACCAATCGACGATATTGAATTATCGTCGGACTATCACGAAGTCTGTTTAGCCATAAAAAGGCTTAAGAATAACAAAGCAGCTGATGCTGATGAACTGCCCGCTAAATTGTTTAAGACTGGCGGCGAGGAGTTGCAGAATATGGTCCGATAAAAGCATGCCCGAAGATTGGAGTCGAAGTGTAATTTGCCCACTTCTCAAAAAAGGAGACCCTGCAGTTTGCGCCAACTACCGTGGGATCAGTCTCCTTCCCATCGCATATTTGTGAACGGCTAAAGCCGGTTATTAGCACATTGCACAGTGTGTCGTTTCAGCAATCTAGACGGTGAAAACAGAAAAAAAATAGTTCTCAGAAAAAATATATTTTTACATATGTTATATCAAAATGTCCCACTGATACGAAAGTGCACAAAAAATAAACCAAGAATTGTGAACTCAGAAGTAACGGGACATTAAAGATAAAAAATGGTTTTGCTTGAGAATGTAGATGACTATGTCGAAAATTAAGTGCAACTTTAATTGATTGAACTGAAATAAAAACGTATATTCGCCATAATGTTTTTGTTTTAAATTATTGTGCTGATATATTTAGCTTATTTTGCATCAAAAGTGGATACAAAACTATTTGACTAAAAAAGTTGTGAAGCTTTTAAAAACTGCAATTTTTGAACGATTTTTTTTGTTTGTTTAGAAAGATTGGGATAGAAAGTGTATAGTTTCGACTTGTTTCGATTTGTGCTTGACGCGAAATTGAAGATCTTTTCAAGGCCTTTTCAAAATGCATAGGTTTGTTTTGCACCGATTTGCACAAAGTAGTTTTTTTTTCGATAGACTGTAAGTCGAATTACAAGTTGGTGTTCGATGTGTGGTCAGAAAATTTCGCCTCAACTGAGTCTGACGCTGTGGTACACACAAAATTGGAATTCACCGATACTTCTACGTTAAAACTAAATAATTTTTATTTCATAAAACTTATATAAACGATTTAGAAATGATAAATACTTTCGTAATTAAAATATGACATGAAAAATCCATCTCTAATTTTTAAGTGCCCCTAACTAACGAACGGTGCATGTCCGACACAAAATCGTTTTTTCTTTCACATGCGTCATCTGCAATATTTATAAATCTTTGCTCTCAGCCAACATCCATTTATTAAAACATATAGCTAAATTTCAATACATATATTCCTCGCAAAGGCAGCGAGAAGTCAAATTTGGGAGCCTGTCTTCAGAAATTTTCTGATATTTCTCATGTCAAACTTTCTGCGAGCTTTGTATTTGATGGCTCGAAGGCCTTGTCTCGTCGCTGCAAGCAGTATAATGAAAATGAGCCAGAAAGCCATAACCAATCGCTATTTGCCACTACACTTTTAGCATTACAGTTGACAAATATTTTTGAAAGGATTATTTGGAAAATCGGAGTCCGCAGTCTGTGAGGTTTCGCATGCCGGTAAAAATCGAATTTATAAAAGAAAAAAAACAAAGTACTATAAAAGAAAAATTTGGACCTATAAATATCAAATTTAAAATCGTTCGAAAGCGGAAAAATAAATGTTTCTTTTGATTTGCACCTGGCTCTAATTGAGGGCAAGGTATCGAATGTTTTAACAGGAACAACCTCGTTTTAATCTTTTCCCATTTGCGGTGCAAATTCAAAAACGTTTTTAAATCCACCAATATCAGTTCAGACGTATTTGCAGTAAAGCCAGGCTCACATCAATACAGATTTAGTTCTCTGCATGCCTGGCTACGGCTTATGAAAATTGTATTAAATATATCGTACAGAGCAACACTAAAAAAAAGGCGTGTAGCCGTAGAGGACGATAAAGCCAAAATGATGACGCGCAAGAAGTCCATATTGATAAGCTTAAGCATAATGGTTGTGATAACTCATATGATATGCTCAATATGGGAGTTAGATGAGAAAGTGCTACATAATTTCCACATTATTTTGATTTCTCTTTCCTGAGAGTATAACATAAGCGCAATAAAATTGCAAGAGTTTTGTGAAAAAACTGCCTCCTTGTACATGAACAGCTATCCGGGTACCCCATTTCGGCGACCGTGCATAAATTGTTGGTTCATGGATACCATATTATACCAGAGTCTTCTCTCGAAGCACAAAAAACATTGACAGCAGCGGATGAGACGGCGATTGGCGGTTTCGAGCGAAAAGTTCTTCGGAGGATTTATGGACCTTTAAATGTTGGCGATGGATTCCGCATTCGAATGAACAACGAACTGTATGGCTCTATGGGGACACCAGTCTGGTCAAGCGTATATTTATACAACATAACATAATCAACAGCTTCTGCGCTGGATAGGACATGTCACCCGGATGGATGAAGAAGCTCCAGTAAAAAAGGTGTACAAATTAAAGCCGGCAGACTTTGGAGGAAGATGGAAGAGGGGATGGGAGGATCAGGTGCGGAAAGACATTTTCCACCTTGGTTTGAACCACTGATGCCAGCTCGCACGAAGCAGAAGCGACTGGACTGCATTTATAGCAGAGGCCGACACACTCATGCGGTTGTGATGCAAATATCGGTCCAAAAAAGAAGAAGAACAGAAGAAGAAAAAACTCTTTTGACTCTATCTTTTTATACCCTGTTCCCATTAAAAATGGCAGCATGAAGTTGTGCAAATATATGTAACAGCCAGAAGGAAGCAGCTGTGACCCTATAAATTATATATATACTTGATCTGCATCAACAGCTGAATCGATTTAATCATATCCGTCTGTCTGTCCGTCTGTCTGTATGAACGCGTCTATCTCAGAGACTATATGAGATAGAGATACAAGATTTTGTATGTATGTAGGTGTATACCGTACCCAAATCGAGCTTGTTTCAGATTTGGAAAATTCCCTCTCCTCCCCATTTTAACAGCGAAAAACTGTCTGTTTGTTTGTATGATCGCGTCAATTTCAGAGACCATAACAGATAAAGCCACCAATTTTTGCATGTATGTAGGTGTATACCGTACCCAGATCAAGTTAGTTTCAAAATTGAAAAATTCTTCCTCCTCCTCCTTTTAACCGCGGAAAACTGTCAGAGCCCCAATTTTTAAGTTTGAACTATGAGTTTGAATTCTGAAAACCAGGTATTTTGCAGTCGGAGTGCTCGACTGCATCACTCTTACTTGTTACTTTTAGTTTATTTAAAAAAAAACCAAAAAAAAAAACAAAAATCCCGAAATGCGATTTAACCCAAATGTATCAAAGATACGAAATGCACAACAACTTCGTTTATGTTAGATTTCAAAATCTATTCCGAAATAGTCGTTATAAGAGATTCATTCCACACAGTTTGCTTTCGCTTCAAGTGCTTGCGTATTTGTTTGTTTCGATTTGGTATGAAGCTATATCAAATGTACATTTTCCGTCTAACCATTAACTCAAGTACTTATTATCACAACTTGATTTAAATTTAGCATTTCTTTGTCGGTTAGCAAATAATCTGCCTGTCAGGAAGGTGACAGGGCGCACAGTCTAATAAGAAACAATCTTCATCACCCTCTAAGTGGCCTGGGCCAAGTGCTTAAAAATAACATAATGCCAGAGACTACACAAATTACAATCTCACTTTATAGTTTTGTCTAATTTGTCTAAATTGTGCACAAATTTACGGTCGATGGTGCACAGGGCGTGCCAGCTAAATTGACGCTTCTTTTGAATTTGTTCCAAAAGTATTTAAAGAGAAACACACCACGCTTGAAAGCTTCATACAAAATATTGTGCGCAATTCCCAATTAAATGACGTGGCGACGTCTGCCCCAAATGCAAGGCAATTCGTAAACCATGCACAAATTTATTGTTTTATTAAAAGAAATAATACTGAAAAAAATATCTATAATTATTGTGTAATGCAAATGACGTCCAAGAAAATACAATTTATAGTATTTAGTTGCCTGGCTTGTCTGATTTTGGTATCCAGCAAATTATTGTTAATGATTTGGAATTCCTTTGATATTTTTGCGACAACAATGTGCACACAATCCACTGACACTTGGCACCGGGATTTGAGCATGCCCGGCACGAGTAACCTATAAACAGTTGACGTAGTCTCAGTTCGAATATCACAACACGATTTGCGGTTGTATGCTTGGTGAGAGGGTGCACCCACCATTTCATATGCCAAATATAGAGGCGCAGCAACAGTTTTCCGGAGGGTGGATGACAAGCTATTTCTGTGTACACGTTTCTAAGTACTAAGTATATGTTGCTATTTGTATACCTAAGCCAAAATGATGGGGTATATTGATAATAGAAAGAAGCTTGGACAAAAATCGGAAAATCTATAAAAATGAGTGGATGTCATGGGACGCCCGGTACGAGCGAAGCTCTTTACGACGATGTATCGGATTGTATATTTAAGTACTGACAAAAAGTCACTTTTTGGATTCGTTTGGATAAACTCAATCTTCTAATAGCAAAAAATATAACAAGTTTTCAACAAATTTTGGACTATGATTTCTGATATATAAGAAATATATTTTTGAATGTATAAATAAATATGTAGTGAAAACCGACATTAGTTGTTGGACCATCTTTTGTTGTAGAATGTGAAGGATTGTTGTTCATTGCCTAACTGAATTTTTTTAAGGAAAATCATTTTCTTTAAGGACTCAAGCAGATTTGTAATTAAGTTTAGAAACTGAAATGACAGTTTGCGTTTCTGGTAGGTTGATTTCATCAACTATGGGCATGAAATTCCGGTTCTGATTCTTAATTTCTTGTTTAAGGACGTGAGCAGATTCGATATTTAAGTCGGGAACGGATAATAGAAATGAATTAAACATTATAATTTATCGCACTGAATTCACAACTTGACCTACTCCAATAATATTCAATTCAAATTTGCTTTCCCTCTTTTTCCCCACCACCTCTTCCCCCCTCTTACACTGTTCCCCACTGTTAACCCACGGTTGACCCACTGTTAACCCACTGTCAACTCACTGTCAATAACTGTCAAATCACTGTCAAGTCACTGTCAAGTCACTGTCAAACAATTTATCGCGCTGAATTCAGAACTTGAACTCTTAGAGCCTTGCTCTAAAAAATTCTATAAATTTGATTTAAAGAGATTCCTTCCTCGAGCAAATAACCATCGATTACACAGAAAACAAGTGAGAAAGTCGGTCAAGCCCGACTATAACATGCTATGTACCAGTTCATTTGCTCCCGACTATAATCTTATAATACATCCAAGGAGTCTCGCGGTTATCGTGCAATATTTTTATTATACGCTCATCTCTAAGTTTCTCTCTCTCTCTCCCAAAGGTTTTGTTTGTTTAAATACAGCGGTGGTTGGCGGGAATGGCAAGGGGGAGTGGGGGGTGCCGGTTAACTTTTTTTGCTCATAGCTTGTGTATCGTTCATCCGATCTTTATCATTCCTTCAGCAAATCAATAAATATTTTTGATTACTATATATCTCTAAAAGGTACGAACAATCTATCATCCAAACTGTGGGAGATATGACTTTTTTTCCAAATTGCGGGGGCGGGAGGGGACGTGGCAAAAATGGAAAATAAACTTGATCTGCCTGCATGTATAAGAAATATATGTCCCATACATGTCAAACCTCTATCTTTTACCATCTCTGAGATCTCTTCGTTCATACGGACAGACGAACATGGCTATTTCGACTCTGCTGTTGATGTTGATCAAGAATATATATACTTTATAGGGTTGGAGATGATTACTTTTGGCTGTTACATACTTTTGCACAAACTTAATATACTCTGTGTACCTTTGGTACAGAGTATAGAAAGAGATGCATTAAGATCCACTTGATATTTTAATATCCGTTATTCAGCTCCACTGGATGAATATCTAAGATCAATTTAACATTAAATGGATACAATAAATATCCTGTTTACGATATGAAATCCAGTTCAAATGGATACCTAAGTCATTCTATGGACTATCAACAAATATCCTTTTTTTCTCTGTGTAGCCTTGTTTTTGTCTAGCAAGTGTATAAAAACTTCGCCATCCCCACTTTAGTCTATCTCTATAGCTGCTTCTGTGTTTGCCCTGTCAGCAGTTGTTGGGTTCTCTTTCTCCCTAATTTATTGTCTCCCCTATTAGCGGGGTGTATTTGTTTAGTTTGTCTATTCCTGCTGCTTGTGGATGACCTTGTGGGTTTCAAATAGAGTGGCAATGCTAAATAGGGTTTCTCTCATTTAATATCGATTCGAAAGCTTTCCAGTAAATAATTCTGCAAATGAATTCAACAAAATTAGATCACACATGTGCAGATATTTCACTTGCAAAACTTGACAAATATTGTTTACATCCAAAGCATTCCATAGACAACTTTTGCCTGTAAGTGCATTCGACGAATTAAAATGTTCTAACAATCCACCAATTAGAAACTAGCAAAACCTTTAAATGATCTGGGAAAACTTTTGGCAACGCTCACATTTGATGCAGGAATTTCTTTTTTTATTTTGGCAAATAAAATTAAAATGTATGTAAGCGTGTAGGAAATTGAAAAAAATAAAATATCGAAGAATCAAGGCAAGAGAAATTAGATGCAGCAAATCGCCGCAAAGTCAAAGTCAATGTAAAGCAATTAAGGAAACTAACAAACATTTTGAAGTATTTTGTATTTGAACTTGGTTTTTATACAGAGAGTGCAAGTAGAGTTGAATATTAGGACAGCCAATCCCCTTGAATCAAGAAATTTGGGACTACAAACTCATACTGGGATCAAGAACTTTACACTTTATTTTGACAATTAGAAAGATTGGGCTGATCGCTTTCAGTTCTCAGAATACACTGACCTTAGTCACGAACTTAGAACTAGCTTAATCCTATATTCCGAATCCATTTTGTTCCGCTTTCGACTTCTAGAATTAACATCGTTTATTAGACATAGAAATCCAAAAGTAAAATTCTTTATATATTCTCTGAGTATATCGTTCTTGTTCATAAAGAATTGGGAAGAAATTACAAAATTGCAAAAATGAATTCATAATTATATTAGTATCTTTAAAGATATGACATTACCCAATACTCAAGCCAGGGGTCGGCTATGAGGGCAGCGAAGTCGGCAGAATTTAAGCCGCTGCAATAGAATTTGTGAGTAGGCAGACAGAAAAGTTGTAAGCACCTTGAGCACCTTCAAATAACGAGGTGTTCTCTGCCCAATAAACCAAAGCAATGAAGAGAAGCTGTTGAATACTCTCTGCCCCGTCTCTGTATATCTGTATATCAGTGTTCTTGCCGCTGGGACCCTGCTGTATATGTTTACAATTATTTTCTCAGTTGCCATTGTCAACTTCTCAGCTCTCTTTGCCAACATCTGCTTCAAACACATGATACTTATGTACATAAAATTCATACGGTACTCTATAATTGGGCTATCCACAACTACCTACCCAAAAAAATTTTAGGACGTGAACTATCCAACCGAAACGATGAGTCTTCCTCTAAATTTCAGCATATACAAAAGATTTTCCGGAATCAGTATCAAAATTGTACGGACATATACCCTGTTTCAAAAGTTTAAAGTCAGAAATAAACATTTCTTTTTGTTTATCTCTGTTATTTGAGGCTAGAAATCCCCCTAGTTGAATATTCGACCTATCTTAAAAAATACTTATAAACTTCACAAACACCTCTATCTAGGAGCCTGCGACAACTTTCCACATATTTAATCAATTCCAACATTATTCTGAATTCTTTTATGCGTAGCAAAGTGATAGGGGAAAATGATTTTGGGTCTACTTAAAAGGTACATATTAGCAATTTGATGATTTAAAATCCACTTGCACTTGGCGTCTTTGAATAGAATTTGCTTCGTTGTGTGTAAAGTATAATGCTGTCATTAATTATCAACTCTGAATATCGCATCGCATACTGATAACATTCACAAGAGATATTATGCACCTTATTGTAATGCTGGTCGTCCAATTTTCCGTACTTCCCCGACTTAAACCGTATTAAGGTTAAACACTGCTATTAACTCAAAACCATCTGTTCTTAATAGTCACACCGACAAACTCAAACTGGAATAATGATTAAACAAGGCCAATCATGAAACATTTGAAAATAAATTCTTATTAGTATAAAAGCCCCATACGGTGTTGTGAAGTAATGAGAAGAAATGTAAGCAATTCATACAAATAATTTAAAAGAGTAGGAAAACGTTAAATTTGTGGTATGACAATTGGAAAAAATTTTGGAAAAAACATCGATTTAAAACATCGATGTTTCTGATAGTAATACTACATATAAGTTAAAAATTGGTCAAAATAAGTAATAAAGTTGGTCAAAATATAGTATACGTGAAACGCGGGAAAGAGCAGAAACCCACTAAATTACATTCAGATGGGCAAAGTGCATGTATGCGTGTTGTGTGCTCCAAAACTTACTATTTAGATATTTGTCCATATTTTCGATCCTGCGACTGGGCAAGTCCAACACCACCGCAAGTTATCCTATTTATTTATATTTAATTGAGAAATAATTATTTAAAACATGTATATTATAAATTACAAATTTTAATAAGTCGTCTTACAATTTTCATGCTTCCTCTGTCGACGCTTTTAGAGATGGAAGAAAAGTAAAAACATCGATGTTGAAAAAAAAACATCGATGCTTGCCACTTCTTCCAAACATCGATACATCGCTAAAAACATCGATTTTTTGCCCTGCTCTAGTGTTCATTTTGCTCGGCAGTATAGTTGGCGAAACATGGCAGCGACGAGCTTATACTGTCGGACTGTCGACTGCGCTGCTGCTGAGAACTTTTGCGTGCACAGTAAATAGCGGCGCTTCGACACCTAATCTAAGCCACCGATAATCTGAGGGAGCATTATCTGGCGAATTCGACCCGTCGCGACGCTATAAAAATGTGGCCGAGCATTATTATGCAAAACAGATCACTTTCCCTATGGATCAAACGCACCAACTGTTTTTGGAGAAGCTCCTTTGTAATGGTTTCGTTCGTTAGCTCATATTGCACATCGATAAGTTGATCCCACCAGATTGTTGTTTTGGACGTTCCTAGTCTTCCTCGTCAAATTCATTACTTTTCTTCGTCCGGATTCCTTAAGAAAATGAACGTTCGAAATTTGACAAGACTTCTGTTGTCCACTAACCAGGCGAACATTTGTCTGCTTAAAAGTCTCAACTAGTAAAATATGTATCTAGGGATGTACCTAGGTACAAATACTGGTACTACCTAACATAGAATAATTACGATTCTCAAAGAGTATGTTCCCTTAAAACTAGATTCCTTTTGTGACATGGTTTTAAAAAAAAAATGCTGAAACCGGAGTTCAAAGTTTCAGTAATACAGTACGGTTTGGGTCAAAAAAAATCTAAGGTTATAGGAAAAACTTGATCTATGGACTATTCTTATCAAATTTGCCTTATCTAAAAATTTTGTAAGCTTAATAGTCTCTTAAATATATAAATATTTTCTCCTCGTTTTGATTCCTTAACTCAACTTAGAATCAGCATACGGCCGCTTAAACCCTAATACAAGTGAAGAAAATATTTGTGAACCAACAAAAACCGCAAGAAATATAAAGAGAAAACCTATTTTTGTATGTGTGTGTGTGTGCCCTTGGCTGTCCGATACACACGAAATCATTCGCCGCCAACAACAAAACCTTCGCTCGGAGTGAAAGAGAAAAGAGAACACATGAACTATGCGTGAGGGCTATACGCTCGGCTATCAATGTGCGCATAGGGCCTGGGCACCCATTCTCTAGAACATGCTCAAGTCTTTCGGTAACAAACCTCAAGTTTTCATTAGACTTAACCAAAATTTGATAAGGTTTTATATTCTCAGAGTTCTTGTAGACAATTTTGTATTGCAGCTTTATGACCTTATATAATCCACAACGCAGAACAATGTTTGTCTTTGTATTGGAACAATTGCTATAATGCTTTATACATATAGGTGTGTGCACTTGCACTTGTCAATAAGCTTATAAGTAGTCAAACAGTCGTACGTAACAAACATTTGATAAGCTCGCTACTCGAGTTTGTCTGCGTGTGGTCAAACAAGTTGATAGCTGAATGGCACAACAAAAATATTTAATTTAATTAAAGTGTCTACCCTAACAAAAAATAATCAAAAGGAAAAACAAAACACACACAAAATTCCCATAATTTTGTCTAATCTTGGTTAATTTGTATACACAAAAAAAGAAAGCAACGACAAGCAACTTTATTACCGGGAACAACTTCAAGTCAAATGTTAAGTTCAAACAGTAAAACAAATTTTTTTTCTTGCCATCATAAAAATAAATCTAGAGAAAAAGCTTGTTATTCTCGATAATAAAAATAAAAAACTATATAAATGCATGCAAAGTGCAAGGCAGGAGAACGCGATGGATATGCATGACAAAAATTATTACGCAAGTTCAAGTGAGTTACGACGGAAAGGAGAACGACTGCGATTACGAAAATGACGAGGACAAGAGAAGCTTTGGCCTCGCCTCGTTTTTCCCTCCTGCTTTTCTTTATATAACTCGTAAAGTCTTACGAAAATTGCAAACGTTTTAATTTTGAGATTAAAACTGCTTTCGTGCCAAGCTTAACAAGCTTAACTTCCGCATGCGACATCCTTATCCTTCTCAAACTCGTAAAAAAGCTCCATGCTACATGCTACATGCACTTTTATTAGCTTTTACTGCCATTGTCTTGACGAATGCACAGCGAAGCAGCAATGGGGTCTGTCTCTCTATCTGTCTATCTGTCTGTGCGCTAACCCTGCAAATGAGCTGCAACGATGAAAGCTCTTACATGGATACAACAACAACAAAAAAGAGGTAAGCCAAGCGATATTGGCTAAACTGGGAAGTGGTAAGATATTTAAGTGAATTGAAGGTGAGGCAATGAATAACAAATGCAAACGGGCTCATACAATCTGCTGAGAGTTGCTGAAAGGGACTAACATTTTTCTATTTTTCACTAGGAATCGTTGTCAGCGCTCCTTCTATCAGTGGACGCCAAAGAATGCGACCTATAGCTTTCATATAGCGTTTCATGACAGATTTCAATTAGCTATATCTTAAACAAAGTCTATTATTAATGCCTGTATATGATTTATTTGTTAACGAGAGTTTTTTCGCTTTTGGGTCTTTATTTACACACTATTTACAGTGCACAGTGGACAGAATGCCCAAAAATGTAGCATAAAGTTCGATTTTTCATGGCTTTATAACTCAAAATCGCATTGATTTTATAGTTGTACATTCAAATTCAACTGATTATGTGCAGTCCTGATTTATCGAGTATCGGTCGCAAATATTGACGGACTTTGCATTTGGGCTGTTGCTTATCCATTAAAGAGAGAATAATTGGAAATATGGAAAATTTTCTTACTGGAATGCAAAATATATTCCGACTTACTGGTATTGTGTTTTTTGTTGTGTCTGTCCAATTGTTGTACAACAAGTCTAGTCGTGTCTCGTGGAGTATAACTTTTTTGCTGCCTACTGCTACACGCAACTAAAAACGACAAGTTGTTCACATAAGTGTATAGATTAATATGTAATTAATGACTTTTGCCCGTTTTTGTCCCTTTTCGAACAATTTTATCTTTTTCAGTGCCATATGAGTTTTTCCATACAACCCTGCTTGAGGCTGGAGGTTTGGGACCACAACAGTCGCAATGATCCTTCATCTACTAAGTGGATAGGTTAGGTTAGGGTTGGGCTGCGATGACTTATACCAAAAAAGGCCTGTTGTGATACCATATAACACCTAAATTTGTACTTTTAGACATATACGTGATACCATATAACACCTAAATTTGTACTTTTAGACACCAAAGGGTGGGTCTTCCCTTTTGAACCACTTAGAAAGTAGCACAAACTTGAGTAGCAAAGCAATCTCTATTTCAGAGACGGCTTAAATGTCAGATAGAAAAGGATGTCCAAGGATTGCAAATCGTCTCCTACTGTGCACGGAATAGTGGCAGAGAAAATGCTGAACGCTTTCTTCTTCATCAACTGAGCAACAGCTTCTACTTTAGTCATTGTGGTTGATGCCAAGTCTCGCGGCATGCCTGCCAATGAGACAGTGTCCTGTGAGAATTCCTACGAGTAGGGAGGCATTCTGCCTGCCTAGACGCAAAAGCTACAACGTTCTTTTAAAGTTAAGAGTGCGCCAAGTTAGCAAGTGTGAATTGATCTCCATCGGTTTGTGGCCATCTTGTAGGTAGTTTCCCTTATTTTTAATTTACATGACGCAAAAGGCACCCATATTGTGCTTCTATCCGGTAAGAGCTTGGCGGTAGTGCCAAATCTAGCGAGCCTATCGGCTATCTCGTTGCCTTCAAT
Organism: Lordiphosa magnipectinata; assembly: GCA_037044535.1. Taxonomy (NCBI): domain Eukaryota; kingdom Metazoa; phylum Arthropoda; class Insecta; order Diptera; family Drosophilidae; genus Lordiphosa; species Lordiphosa magnipectinata. Next base: position 66,703 of record JBAMBO010002784.1, on the reverse strand, counting down.
GCTGCGGTGTCCAGGCACCCGCCCAGGACGTATTTTAAAGCTAGACACATGGTTTTATATGAAATAATCAAACTACAAATATTCATACATAAAACTTTTCATTTCAATCAAATTCAGATTAAATTATATTTTATTTTTAATGTAAGAATCGATTGTGAACACTTTTTTTGTCTCCATTACTGCTTCATAGAAGTAGCTATTCGTCCTTTGATAATTTTTATGTATTCTGGATCCTCCTCTCTAAAATTTAAAATAAATAATTAATGATAAAAACAATAAAGCATTAGTTATTCATTTAAATGCTTACATATACTGACTTCGTGTATTTTAATTTTTTGCACTTACTATAATTCAGAATGCTTCACAGCATTAACTTCTCATCGCAAACGAGAAACAACTAGACTCGCTAATTAATTTGCGTCTATTTTATTTTTATACTCTGTACCAAAGGTACTCTATACTCTATATTAAGTTTGTGCAAAAGTATGTAACAGCCAGAAGAATTCATCTCCGACCCTATAAAGTATATATATTCTTGATCAGCATCAACAGCCGAGTCTGTATAGCCATGTCCGTCTGTCCGTCCGTGTAAACGAAGAGATCTCAGAGATGGTAAGAGATAGAGGTTTGACATTTATGAGACAAAAACTCATACTTGCAGGTAGATCAAGTTTGAGTGCCCGCCCCCCGCCCCACAATTTGGAAAAACGTAAAATATCCCACCGTTTTGATGATAGATTGTTCGTATCTGTTAGAGAAATCTAGTAATCAAAATTAATTATCGATTTACTGAAGGAATGAAAAAGATCAGATGAACGATACACAAGTTATGAGCAAAAAAAAGTTAACCGGCTAACTTTAGCCGTCCAAGCATGTAGACACAATTTCAAACACAATTTTAAACTTCAATCACACTATAAACGTATGTAGAGAATTTTTCCGTGTACAAATCAGTATGAAAAATGGTATTACTTTGGGAACCACGTTGTGCAAAGTCCGACTGGGTTTTAATGCAGTTTGACTCTCTACAAAAAAAAAATACATTTCCTTCCTTGACCACGAGTTCCCTTAGATGGTTGGTCAGGATAGCTACAGCCTCTGCCTGAATGACGCTACAATGGTCAGGAAGACGAATGGACATTTCTATACCTAAACTCGCCTCCCACCTGGTTTTCCAATTTAGAGCCATCTGTGTAGACGTTGATGGCGTTTGGATGTGCCATGGGGGAGCGAGCTCCAATCCAAACGACTTGATATTATGACCTTATACATAGTATCAAAGGTAAAGTGGGTATAGCCGAGTGACCATGGGAGCCTACATCAAAGGTTCCAGTTTCTCTAAGCTTATTTGCAGTATAACTAGCTATTTCTCTGGCTGCTAGATCTAGGGGGATTAGATGCCAAATAATGTGAAGGGCTTCTGTAGAAGTAGACGGCAAAGCACCGCTCATGCATAAGCTAGCACTGCGTTGTACTTTGTGAAGAGTCCTAAGAATAGAGGGTTACCCATGACCGGCCACCAGACTAAAACTCCGTAGAGTAGTATGGGGCGCACGACAGCTGAATAAAGCCAGTGTATAATTTGAGGGGAGAAGCCCACTTACGGCCAATGACGCGATTGCACGAGTACACCGCTGTGGTCGCCTTTTTGACCTGTTCAAGTATATTTTATTGTTTTTTATCAAGTACTATACCAAGATATTTAGCTGTGTTTGAATCGGAGGCAAATGCAAACCAAAAATAAATCTCTTTCAGCAGAAGTAATAAATCTCCTAAAATCACCATCGATTCCGAAAAATCAACCAAGCGTTTCTCAGGCGGAATATATAGATTCAGATTCCGATTCAGTAGCCATGAAGAAAACGATCTTGCTGTAAAATTTTTATGAATTTTTCATTTGAAGTCAGTCGGATGTGTTCCAGAAATCTAGAGATTTTGATATAAACGCTCGCATTTCGAATTATAACTGCTTGCCTTTATATGTGAAGTGCCACAAATTGGCCCGGCTACTATGTGACACAAGTTGGGCGATTTGAAACCGACTGCTCAAGGCCAAGTAGATTTGATGCATACGGTTTTACCGACCTATGATCTAGTAGCCGACCTTATTCCTATAATTTCACATATAAGGTTCTCCTAGCTTTGTTCCAAATCAAATCGTTTGTACGAAAATCACTAGAGATTTCTGGAACACGCCCGACTACATCTGATATCTTATATTAAACATGATTTCTCCAGAATTAAATTGAAGCCTATTCTTTCTTAAGTTTATGGATTTATTAAATCGCACTTGTATATAAATGTCATATAAACAATTTAGTCAACTAGTCTTTACCAATCCTTTGGCGGATCGATAAATAATCTTGATTTCTAGAAGGTACAACAAAATGGAGCATCCACAGAGGGAAAAAACCGAGAACATTCGCATCAAGATGAGCACAAACGTTTCCAAAAACAGTGCATAAACGGTTTTCTCATTTGTTAACAAAACTCAACAAAAGCATAAACTCAAATCGAGTAAAAGTTTGATTTAAGTTAATATGACTGTGCGGTACTCCTCTGCACTTAACGACTTTCACACTTTTTATACTCTGTACCAAAGGTACACGGAGTATATTAAGTTTGTGCAAAAGTATGTAACAGCCAGAAGGAATCATCTCCGACACTATAAAGTATATATATTCTTGATCAGCATCAACAGCCGAGTCGATATAGCCATGTCCGTCTGTCCGTCTTTCCGTCTGTCTGTCTGTCCGTCTGTATGAACGCACAGATCTCAGAGATGGTAAGAGATAGAGGTTTGACATGTATGGGACATATATTTCTTATACTTGCAGGCAGATCAAGTTTATTTTCAATTTTTGCCACGGCCCCTCCCGCCCCCGCAATTTGGAAAAAACGTCATAACTCCCACAGTTTTGATGATAGATTGTTCGTACCTTCTAGAGATATCCAGTAAAAGTAAAATTATTTATCGATTTGCTGAAGGAATGATAAAGATCGGATGAGCGATACTTAAGTTACAAGCAAAAAACCGCTGGTTAACACACTCCACGCCCCCACCCATAACCACAGCTTTCCTCTTAACAGAGGCAATCTTAGTGAGAGAGAGAGAGAGAGAGAGAGAGAGAGAGAGAGAGAGAGAGCAAATGCGAGGTGCGACATTAAGGGTACAGAGTATGTTATAGTCGGGCTTGACCGACTTTCTATCTTGTGTATCTTCACATCTAGAGGGCTGCTTATACTTTTCTGTGTGGTGGTTGAGCTGACAAAAAGTTGAGTTGAAATAAACCAGAATCAGAAATAGGGCCAACTCCCTCTCTCTCGCTCTTCTTCTCTGCCGAAAACCGGTTTTGGTGTTGGTATAAAGCAGCGAGCGTTGGTCAACGAGAGCGAGGCCAATAAGTGAGAGTGTGAACCAGCTTTGACCTGACCGCATCGAACGCTAGCCAGCGACTAAAGAGCTGCTTACACTCTTAGCCACAGCTTCAGCATGCGTTCGGCTCGTGTATGTGTAAATAGCGAAATGTCTTCGACCACTGGGAGCATCCGGGGACAATCGCTGGACTACAGGGTTGTTTACTATCTTGGCCCTAGCTTCGGCATGCGTTCGGCTCGTGTAGGTGTAAATAGCGAAATGTCTTCGGCCTCTGTGGGCAACCGGTGACCATCGCTGGTTTAAAGCAAATATTATCCGATTAAGTACAACTTTACTCATTCCAGGAACATTTGGAACATTTGTTATTGACAATTTTTACAAGCTACTTATTTTCTAAACAGGTTTTTTCTCTCTGCGTGGCATTAAATTAATAGGGCATTAACATTATGTTAAGTTAATAGAGCTGCTGGAAGTAATGCTATCATATGGCGGGAGAGGGAGTGGCTAAGATTTAAAATAAACTTAATCAGCCCGCAAGTATAAGAAGTTTTTGTCCCTTACATGTCAAACCTCTATATCTTACCATCTCAGAGATCAGACGGACATGGCTATATCGACACGGCTATTGATGTTGATCAAGAATTTATACCTTCTTTATAGGATCGGATATGTTTCCTTCCCCCTGTCGCATACATTTGCACAAACTTAATATACTCTCAGTCAAAACAGAGTAAGGAGTTCGAAAAGGCACAAAGCATTGGTTTGGAAATTATATGCTACTTCCTCCGTATTGCACAGGATTGGACATTGTTATATACTTTTTTAAGTTTTGGTTCATATGGTCAACAGTGTTTAGTCTGGGAATCAAACTCATGACCTTGCACTGAATACAAAAGGAATCACGTCTCAAGGCACATGCTTGTTGGCATACATCTTAGATTCTACTTATATTTCTCTCTCCCCTGGTTATGTTGAGCTAAAAAAAAGTGTGTGTCCCAACTCTGATATGCTCTCTTCCTGCCAATTATGTTTATAGCTGATAGCTTTTACAAGTGGCGCAATAAAGCTGTGTAAAGTGCTGAACATCGTCGCAAACTCCGAATGAATTGCAATTATTTGAGTTGGTCTGTTTATTGCCGGAAGATCTGTGCTCAATTCGTGAAAATCTTTAAAGGCGCATAGCTCTCTTTATCACCGCCCAAGGAAGTCACTGGTATACGATTTTGATTCAAGTCCAAAACGCATTTCCATTTTATTTTCAATTGGACAAACAAACTTAAAATAATAAAAAAAAAACATTTACAACTGGTCCAAGCCTCTATATCAATTGCTTTTTTGTTTTATGACTTCATATTAACTATTTCAGAATTTTCTCATACCTATTAAAAACCCCAATTAAGCCTTTTCTCTCGGCTTCTCCCAATGTGGCTCACTTTGACAGCAAGTTGTAAAATTTACTTGTGCCATATAAATGCTGACGAAATATATTTTGATAAAATTTTTGGTTGCATTTTGGCCAGCTACCGAAAAAGATGAGGCAACTGCCACTGCGCCTGAATGTGCTCATAAACCGACGAACTGGTAATATCTTCAAATATCTGTAGATTTGCCGGCAGCATCCGGCACAACAGAGAGCCAAAAGAGCAGCAGGAGCAGGAAAAGTCGTTAAACGTAACAACAATAAAAAATAATAAATCGACATATCCACAAAATGGCAGAAAGGAGTAAGCGGGGATATGAAGACGGATTGATGAAAAGAAGCTCAAGCTTCGAGCAATGTGGCAAATGAAGCAAACATAGGAATGCTGGTGGGAATGGTTTGTATGGGTGACGGACGAGAGGGAGGGAAGTGGTAGCAAAGTTTAATGCAAATGCAAACCAAGCAGACAGAACTATAAAATCTTCGTTTGGGTAAAAACAGGGTTTTAATGTGCCCACAGCAGACACAGATGTAGATGCAGATGGCATCATGATGAATTAGACTTAGAAATTAATAGAACAGTTGCTACACTGGGAAAAAAGAAGTGTGGCACGAATGAGAAAGAAGATCAAACTAAAATAATTTATGAGTATTTATATTAATTTTGAAAGCCGAATCCCGGAAATCTCTTTGGGTGGTATTTTACTTGTTTTAAGTGGAAACCAATACCAACTGAAAAAAGCTATCGCAATTAACGGTCAAATTATCTAAAAACAAGTAAGAAAGTCGGTTCGCAGCGCTGCTGTGAACTTTCTTCTGGTCATAACTTGACTAATGTAAGGCGCCACTACTTGATTTTCAAAACTGACATATACTAGATGGCGCCACTACTGTGATCATTTCAAAACTGACGAATAGATGGCGCCGTTACTGTAACCAAATCAAAACAGATCTTTGATGGGAACTGACTTTTGGTCATAACTCGAGTATTATAGTTCATTCGAGCTTAATCATTTTTTCGGCAAATCAATAAATAATCTTGATAACTAAATATCTCTAGAAGAACAAACCATAAGGTTTTTTCCAAATTGTTAGGGCGGCAGGGGGCGTGGCGAAAACTGAAAGTAAACTTGATCTGCCTGCAAGTATAAGAAGTATTTGTTCCATAAATGTCAAACCTCTATCTATTACCCCCTCTGAGATCTTTGCGTTAATACAGACGGACAGACAAAAGGACACGCCTATATCGACTCGGCTGCTGTTGCTGATCAATCTATTATGATCTACTTTATAGGGTCGGAAAAGATTTTTTCTCCCTGTTACATACTTTCGCACAAATTTAATATACTCTGTGTACTTTTTGGTTTAAAGTATAAATAGAATATTTCATTTCATATGATTAGCATTGACACAAACCTTTTAACTAGATTTTCTAATAATAAACTGAAATCGCTTGAAGTTCTGATCAGGCGCAAATCTCCTAATATTCGGCAGGGGATCACTCCGGGGTTCGAATCCGCGAAACTTTTTGAGTTCGATTTCACGGAGCCGGTTCACCTAGTTTCGGGCTCGAAACAGGGCTTAGCAATAATTTTGTTCAGAAAACCTGTACGTAAATTGAAACAAACTTAAACATATTATTCATATATAGAAATTTAGAGGATTGATAACATCATATTAGAGCTTGGATCATCGAACGTTTTAGCAGGCTCCAGGACAATAAGTCATGGAGCAATGTGTATTTGAGATAGAATTTACGCTGCCTCTCAATTTTTAGTGGTGTTAAACGAAAGTCCGCATTAAGATTCTTATTACTCTCATGGGAAGTCACAGTTGCTAGAGCCGGACGGACATATTTCCAAATATACTCAGAGAGCGTAAGTGAGAGCAAACAGTTAACTAATTTCTGACAGAAGCAGAGTCGTCTACGCAACCGTTCAGTCTATATATTCTAGTCTGTGAATAACCACCACAAAGGAGGATGGTCGACTGTACAGCTGCTTCAAGAATCACCCGGTTCTATCATCAGCAGGCTTTGCCTATCTTCTGCAAGTCGGCAGAGGCCATCTAAAAGATTGAATTTCATCTTTATCACAAGATAAATATGGTAAAGAATCATTAATTCTTTTATATATGTACCATTCTTAAAGCTTTTATATATTAGTTCTTTTTGAATAATATACAATAAAGCAAATTGTGTGTTTGCAAGCTGTTTTTATTCCTAGTCTTACAATATTTAAAAATGGCAAACAAGACATTTATAGCAGCTAGAAAAAAATTAATAGAACATGTTTTCTGAACCGATCCCTTTTCTACCTTTTTTCGATCTAAACTCAATTTAAGATTGGGCGAATTTCGCGATTTTTTTCACCTTTCGCTTCAGCATCTATCTATTCACCCGTGTTCATGATATTCTGAACTCGTACGAAAATGGAGTAATTTCCCCCCTTTTATTAGAATTTTTGATTTTTACCATCCGTTTACTTACCCGTCTTCATGAGAATTTAAACCTATTATAAACTTATAAAAACTTTGCTATTTTTTGAACCGTTTGATCTACACCCCCTATTTATCCGTTTATTTAACCGTCTTCATGCAAATCTAAACTCATAAAATTTTGTAAATTAAGGGATTTTTTTGGACCGATTGACCTACACTTCCTATTTACCCATCGCCAATTGCGAACTATTGAATCTTCACAATAATTAAAAATTAATATAAAATTTGGCAAATTTCGCGATTTTTTAGACCAGTTATTCTTATACACAATAAAAATCGGTCGATCCTTTTCAGGGGAGTGCGAATACAAACACCGTGATAACCGTTTGGGAATACAGTTTTGGTTCGTTTAAGTGGTTTTCAGAAAATTTAACTTCAGATTCGGTTCATTATATGTTTTTTTTTGCGAGCAATGTTGCTTTGGATTTCATTAAGAGCAGCATCGATATCTTGCAAAATCACTATTTTTTGGAACACCTCGCTCATTATTCGTATCGAACTGCTAAACTTTTCCACCAACTGTTACCTTTTGACATTTAATATTTCAACATGCCTGTTCCTGTCTCCGAATTTAGTAAATTTTTGCTATGAAGCTTTCCAAAATGGTGTGAAAAGGTTCTTCGAGCCGGATATTCTGGAAACCATTGTTTTGTAGGAAGGGCGAAAAGAGTGTCGAAAGAAAAATGACTTGTTTTAGTAATGAACACTTGTTGAAGGGTAAAAAGGTCTTATGTTTGAAGTTTCACAGGTTGATACGAACACTATTGTTCACTTTGATATCTGTTCGAACTTGAACATGATTTTCAACTCGGCCCACACGTAGTGTAAGTCTCATATTTAAATATTTAGCCTATGCCGCCTATGTCATAAACATGCCACCTTTTGTAATAGCTTTAAATATTAATAGCGGCAGTGACAAGGATCAGCCCAGCCGAGACATCACTTGAAGACGTCATCCGGTGGAAAGCAATTGTCACGTATTGTGTGAAAAACCACCCTTGCGACTAACGCAGATCATTTATACACACGCAGCTATTTTACGAATACTGCCTCAGTAAAAAATAGAAATTAAGGGAAGAGAAATTTAGAAATAAAAGCAGTATCGCTCGACAAGAGCGAGTCAGTACAAATCAAAATCTATAACCGTGCTGATTAAATGTATTATTTTATACAATATCTTTATGTTTAGATCTTAGGCGTGACAATCACCTGACTGATTTATATGATGATTTATATTGATGAAATGTACCAAACCGAACCGTTTTCTTTTGTGGTTTTCGATTCGGTTCATTATTATAAGAACACTAGTTTCGCTTGCAGTTCGATTTACGAACACTAATTAATAGTTCGGTTTGGCCCGGTTTGGGTTCCCTGAAAATAACCGCAAAATTATCTTTATTTTGGTTCATGAAGTTCTAAAGTTAATTCCAAAGCGATTGATTTCATAGCACCAATTTGTCACAGTTCACTGTGGGCCAGAAATCTTATTCTTTGGTCAAAACTGTGGCATTGTTAAACCACTATAGCTAGGAAGCAGACATTTTAGCAGACTTTCACAAAAAAATTAATTTATATTTAAATAAGACATAGTTAATCCAAATCAAAGTTGGAAAATTGTTATACTGTTTTTCCTTTTTTTTGTAATTTTAAACTGTTAGAAAATAACTTACAATTTGTTTAATATTCAAATGCTTTTCCACTGTCCGTCCAAATAATTCATTACCTAAGCTGGCCCACTTTTTGTTGTTTAGTTACACATATGATTAAGTATATACTTAAGATGGTTCCATCTAGAGAAAACATAAGATGCAACCTGCGCACCAAGTCGCAGCCTTAAAGTCAAACAAGCTTAGTTCCTAGAACCATGTAATGCCTGCAATTGGGTGCAAAGTATATATACGTATATATACATACACATACAACCTCCTACCGACTGGAGCCAGTGAGCAGCTGCAACAGCCCACTTCGTGCCTGCATACAAACTCATAAAAGGCGCAAAAAAACGACGATGAACACTTTTGCTAACGATTTAAACGACCAGCAGAGATGATGCAGGATGAGGACGAGAGGACGAGAAACGAGAACTCTCAGCGGCAAAAAACCGATGCTGGCTTGGGCACAAGGATTCGGTATTCGTGCAGGAGCCGAATTGAGAGTCAGCTGCACTTTGGACAGTAATAAAAGTAATACATATCTACAAGTATTGTATAAATGTATATACATAGACACAGCTCGCTCTCCTCCTTCTCTTCTGACCCTGCGCAGAGTCTGTTTATGCGCGTTAATGGCATCGTTTACTGGCTAACTGCAATGTATATCACAAAATGGGTGTGGCAGTTGTGCAGTTGCACCTAAATGCCAAAAAAATGGCAGAAAATATTAATATTGATACCAAATGGGCGGTGCTTTGAAATGCAAACAATTTACTTACATACTCGCACATAGTTATGGCAAACACTTTAACGGGATTAGAAACTTTCAATGGAGGTTAGAAATAATTCAGACTATGAAGCCAGCAATATTTGTGCCAGCTCAATTTTGAAGCCTCAAATAACACAGTGCCACACACAGCATACTGAGTTCTGAATTGTTGCAAGATGGCATTGGTTATATTTACTGACATTTTTGACTTCTTTGTAGCAAAAGCTGCAAACATACAAAATTCCGAATGTTCGAGGACCGGTTCATTGAATTAGCGAACCTAAGGGTTCGGCTCGAAACTTGGTTCATGGCATCTTGAATCGATGAAAAATTGTAGACTTTCTTTTCAATAAATTTCAACATATCAGATCATATCAAATCAAAAACAACTTGTCCTTAATTTTATTGAAAAGCGCCCATTAAATTGTAAATGGGCCACATTTATAATTGGTATCTATCATACTTCCCCTACCAAAAGTTCTTGGTCTTTTCACTAAGTAATGTCAGATAAATAAGCGAGGTTTGTTTTGCCAACTAAAAGTTTGTTTTTTTTTTTCCTTTTTAAAATCGTTATATCTCCAGTTTGGATATAATATACAAAACGGATGACTAGTAGATAATCGGCCGACCGTTCAAGAACTATACAATATTTGTTTACCACCTATAAAATCCAGAAATTTACATAAAATCTTAAAGCTTATGTAGGTTTTTTCAGAACCCAACATTTTTTTAAACAAACGGTGGTCCGGTTCGGGCTCAGGTTCGGGAAGTCAAAGATTTATAAGGTTTAGTTCATGGTCCAGTTCGAAAGACAATAAAAAGCTGCCTTGTTTGTTGAATTTGTAATTCAACAGACTTAAAACTCGGAAATTATGTGATATTTTAGAAAGAAAGCGAAATAAAAGTATACAGTCAGAGAAAAAATAGAAAATTTCCTACTTGGATAAAGAAGAATGAGTTTTTGATCCCGACATCTTGATTCAAGAGTTTCAGTACATGATCCAAGTACGAATATTCTCAAAATGAAAAACTTTAAAAATATATTTCAATGGAAGGGAGGGAGGCGGTGGTATTTGAGACACAATAGACCGACGTGGTGTATATTAAGTGTGTGCAAAAGTTTGTAACAGGGATTCTTGATCACCATCAACAGCCGAGCCGATACACCCATGTCCGTCTGTCCGTCCGTAAGAACGAAGAGATTTCAGAGATGGTAAGAGATAAAGGTTTATGGAACCAATATTTCTTATACTTGCGGCAGATCAAGTTTATTTACAATTTTTCCCATGCCCCTCCCACCCCAAGCAATTTAGAAAAAACGTCATATCTCCCACAGTTTTATAGATAGATGGTAATCAAGATTATTTATCGATTTGCCGAAGGAATGATAAAGATCGAATGTACTTTACTCAAGGTACGACCAAAAGAAAGTTCGCTGTAAGTAGTGGAGTCATCTTTTGGTCAGTTTTGAAAGTCCCTCATTGTTTAAAGCTACTGGTGAGGCCAGCTATTCTTTAGCAGCGCTGATTTCAGCTACTACTTCAAGTACAGAGTATATTACAGTCGGGCTTGCCCGACTTTCTTACTTTTTCTCTTAATACTCTGTACCAAAGGTACATGGAGTATATCAAGTTCGTTCAAAAGTATGTAACAGGGAGAAGGAATCATTTCCGACCCTATAAAGTAAATATGTTCTTGATCAGCATCAACAGCCGAGTTGATATAGCCATGTCCATCTGTCTGTCCGTATGAACGAAGAGATCTCAGAGATGGGAAGAGATAGAGGTTTGACATGTATGGCACCAATATTTCATATACTTGCAGGCAGATAAAGTTTTTTTTAAATTTTTAGAAAAAACGTCACATCTCCCACAGTTTTGTAGATAGATGTTTCGTACCTTCTAAATATATTTTAGTTACCTTCCACTAGACCGTATGGTTTCCTTGAAAGTTGTAGATTGAATTTTCATTGCACTCCTATTTTGCGTAAGGCAGTTTATTTTGGATATTTTATATTTTGACCCATTATCTACAGGCTGGAAAATTTGAGACCACAAAGTTACCCGATTCCGATGCTTCTTTGCACTAATAATTTTATATTTCATCTGATCATTTAATTTCGAAAATAAATGTGTTAATATGCTTTACGAGAACGTTTTTCGATTATCTTAAAAAAACACCATATATTGAACCAAACTAGTTGTAATACCCGGTATTCCCTGATATTAATAGTTTACTTCGATAAAATGCTTTATATTTTCCCAAATCGAAATTGAAATAAGAATTTTATTCTTGAATTGGAAAATACTGAACCTAATCGGATTTTGAGATCGTTTGAACGTAATTTTCTCTTGTAGTTCTGAGTCTATCAGAAATATCTAAGAAACTAGTAGCTAATGAATGATTAACAGCGGCTAAGTAAGAATGAAAATAAATATTAAAATTAATTGGCACACCCAATAAAATGCCTCAAGCATTTAATTTGCCATCCAATCTAAAACAAATTGGCTAATCAAATTGTTATGTTGTTGCGCTCAGTAATAAATCAATTTATTAAATTTATGTTGATGCAAATAAAATAATTTGAAAACATAAAATGCAAAAGCGCAATCAAATATACACCCAAAGCAAATGGCTTAATTACTAAATTAACATGAACAGCAAGCAAAAGCAACAAGAAAAACATAATTGGCGTGTAGGCATTCTGTAAACTAAACGGCAACAGCTACAGCAACAGCACCACACTAACACATACAGTACGCCAATGCAAATCGTGCACCACAAAACTACCTCCCACCCTGCCCAACAAAACGAAGCAAGTTGCATGCAACAGCAGAGGCAACAGCAACGGCGGCAACAGCAACACGCAGCATTTAAGGAGGAAAGGAAAGAGAGACATAATAAAACGGGCCAATGGATATGAAGCTCCGCCTACTATGAAACTACCGACAACGATGACGATGACTCGACGACGCTATAGCAGCTGCTGCCAGTTGTTGTTGCTGTGGTTGTTGCTGTTGTTGCTGCCAGTTGTTGTTGCTGTTGTGTAGGTAACAACAAGAAAAAATGGCAGGCAAAGCGCACAGCATAATGTGGCAGAAAGAGAGGGTGAGAGCCAGAGAAACAACTTAAACCTGAAATGTTCAACACCAGAGAACAACTAGAAGATGGCCAAACTGAATTGAAAAGGTGAACGGGTATTGAGATTAACCAAAGTGTACTCAGGCGGAACATTTAAATGATATTTCTGTGAAAATGTAGACACCTTGAATGAATAGAAAGGAAATCCCTTAAACCGCCTAGAATTAATAAATATGGAAGGCTAAAACCTTTTTTATTACCTTACACTCAAAAATTGCCAATCAAATCAAATCAAATCAAATAATTTTCGCATTTTATGGGCACTTTTAAATATTAACTTAACATACTGTTAAAGTTTTGTTAACCGCCTACGATCGTTTAAATGAACCGATTTCTAGACAGCTGAAAACTTTAAAGTGCTGCCCATAAAATTCAAATTTGTTTCCAATTTCCATCCATGTACCAACAAACGGGCTGAGGGTTGCCAAGTTATACTTCATGATTGGTGCAAATATATTTGTAAATTTTGAATTTTTTTTTGCAAAATATGTTTTAAGTTCGAGTTATAATTTAAAAATGCCCCATAAATCATATGACACAATCTACAAATTTCAATTAAACATCAAAATAACATACCTAGGAAATGAAATGGTCCCTTAACTTGGACGCAAACCTTTTAACTACACAGAAAAAAAACTTCAGGATATTTTCAATCTTTTTAATCTTGGAGTAAGCTCGGCATGAGCTTGAAAATTCAATCTCGACTTACAGGATATTCGACACAGTTTAAGCTTTCAGGGAATGGCCCAAGCCTTTCGAACTTGTATCATTCCACATGTGCTTACCTTAATCGCCCTTGAGATCACGTGTTCATAATTAAGAGAGCAAGAGCGACAAAGCGTAAGTAGCATTTTTGACATGGGGCAACAAACGATGGCGATGGTCGTGAGTGATGAGATGCCATTCCATTCGTGTTCAGTGCCTATGGTCGTGGGTTCGAATCCCAGTTGAGCCAAATAAATTTTTAAATTTCTTTATCAGAAGTTTTAAATAGACCAAAACTGGTGTGGGTCTTGAAGTGTATAAGGATATCCTATGGAATATGGCGGAGGAAAGGAAGAAAAGGGGTATCTTACCTGGGATCAAATCAATATTACAAATCGAGCTCAAAATCAATCTCGAACTTGCTTAAAATGACCCTGGATTGAAATTAAATGATTCCGTATGGATTGATTTTTTTTGAGAGTAGATTTTCTAATTAGAAAATTAAATCTCTTGAAGTTCTGCTAGTTCTGAAGTATGCTATTTTTAAAGATATTCCAAATATCTCGGGGAAAAACTTTGTTAAAACTAGTTATAAGAACTAGAATAAGATGGTCCACTTTCTAGATCTGGGGGCGAATACATTTCGCTGATCAAAGCGACATGAGACTAACGTATGTCGAGGCCAATGGAGCAAAAATCTTTCCAGTCACTAGACAGCGGTCGATTAAGTATGTCAGAGCTGCTTTGCGTCACTTTACCAATACACTCGCACATTCTCTCGCTCTTCTTGACAAACGCAGTTCTAGAGAGTGTTAAGAAACATTTCAGAAAGTGCTACCCATTGTAAATTGATTTGTAGAGAAGATAATTTCAATCTATATAGTTATTTAGCTGTAACTAATTTGGTGGACGGGTGTGGCGTACCAGTAGTATGTGTGGCTGCTGGTGCGGAAGGTTGTGGGTTCGATCCCGCCTCGGACCATCTAATAGAAAAAGTTTTTTCTTTCTTTAGAAAAAAGATTTTACAAGCCCGGTTACCTTCACCAGCTACTGGTGCCAGCTGTGAAGTAACTAGCCATGAAAAAGCAAAAATTCTCCAATTATTGCCGTTCGGATTCGGCGTTAAACTGTGTTAGGTCCCTTTCTCTTGTGCGAAAAATTAAAAGCTGAAAATTTACGCTTGTTATTTTTTAAATGAACGATGTCTGGTCACTCTACTCGTTCAGCAGAGTTTTGTTCTGAAAAAAAATTAACTTAATTTTTCTAAATGCTGTCAATAAAGATGATTTTCACTCTAGCAAATAACAATTTTTGTTGTATTGTTGCTATTCAAGCTAATAGCTTGAAAGTATAAGAAGGGCGACGTGGCAGTGAGGGCGTCAATGTTAGTTCAACTGTTCAAAGTATAACGAGTACCATAGCCTATTTGCATAGACTCCACAAATCTACTGTTAAGTGTAACAATAATTGTAAGGCGTAACATTAATTCTTAGCTGCCAACATGCAAAATTTTAAGTGCTGCGAAATCGCTGCTTCTTCTACCCTCAATTTTTGTATAAAACTTCTCGGTACTTCGCATGTCCGTAGAGGAGTTGAATATTAAAATGAATTTGATTTGGTCTGGTCCAATTGTCCAAATTAGTTTGAAATATTAAATTAATATTAGCTTAAGAACGATTTAATTAAAAAAACAAGAAAGAAAGTCGGTCAAGCCCGACTATAACATACTCTGTACCCTTAAAGTCGCAGCTCGCATTTGCTCACGAGTTATACGCGCTCATCTCTAAGTTTCACTCTCTCTCTCTCTCTCTCTCACTAAGATTGCCGTTCAATAGAATGCTGTGGTGATGGGTGGGTGGGTGGTGGGTGTTTACTGGCAGTTTTTTGCTCATAACTTGAGTATTGTTCATCCGATCTTTATCACTCCTTCAACAAATCGATAAATAATTTTGTTTACAAGGTATCTCTAAAAGGTATGAACGATCTATCTTCAAAACTGTAGGAGATATGACGTTTTTTCCAAATTGCGGGGGCGGGAGGGGGCGTGGCAAAAATTGAAAATATACTTGATCTGCCTGCAAGTATAAGAAATATAAACCCCATACATGTCAAACCTCTATCTCTTACCATCTCTGAGATCTCTTCGTTCATACGGACAGACAGACGGACAGACGGACATGGCTATATCGAATCGGCTGTTGATGCTGATCAAGAATATATATACTTTATAGGGTCGGAAACGATTCCTTCTCCCTGTTACATACTTTTGCACAAACTTAATATACTCTATGTACCTTCGGTACAGAGTATAAAAAGAAAATCTTACTAATACCCATTTTCCGACCGATGGTTCCAATGGCAGCTATAAGATATAGTCATCCGATTTTGACCAAAACCTGCAAATCTGCTTGAAAGCATATAATATTAATAATGGCCGAGTTTAAGGACGCTAACATTGAAAACAAAAAAGTTTTTCTCACTAAGACCCATTTTCCGACCGTTCCTATGACAGCTATAAGATATAGTCAACCGATCTAGTCGGTTCCGACCAGAGATCTGCCACTGCAAGTGTACTGCCTTCGTACTTGATATTTTTCACACTCGAGTGCCTCAAATGACTGCAAAAAATGTATGCAGTGTTTAAAACACTCATGGCATATTTGTGCTTCGGGTACCAAGTGCCAATTATACCCGCGCTACTCGTGCGACTCAAATTTTTTACTTGCACAAGCAGAGAGCGGGTGTTGGTTGAATCACCCCAAAAATTTTTTGTCTCTCTCTTGAGATAACAACAACTTAATAGCGTTTACAGTTGCTTTTGCAAAGAAGAGAGAATAGAGCGAGAGCAATAAAAGTTAAGCAAACCCATGTTTTACTTGTGTTTGTGATGTGTGTGTGTGAGTGGCCATAGTAGACAAAATCAACATGCGAGGCCGCTCAAAGGAGAAACAACCACTTTAACAGACGACCAAGCAGACACTCATTCGCAAACATACCAATAACAGAACGAGTGTGTATTTGACTCGACTGCAAAAGTTCGGGTGTCCGTCAGACACCATACTCTTTTAAAGCACTCTTGATGCAGTCAAGAAAACAGGCACTCTTGCAGATCTCTGGTTCCGACATATTAGCAGCGTGCAGTAAAAAGAAGACTCTGTGCGAAATTTCAGCTCGATAGCTTAAAAACTGAGAGACTAGTTTGCGTAGAAACAGACAGACGGAATGACAGACAGACTGTCCGTCTGTCGACAGATAGACGGACGGACAAAGAATATATGTCAAGAATAGGAATAGTTTATGGGGTCGGAAATGAATATTTCTGTACTTTGCAAACTTCTGGGCCAAATTATAATACCCTTTTAGGGTATACAGATTAGCACAATGAAATAAAAATTTATTTAACTATGTGAAAGTAAAATTCAAACGGAGTCAGAAAAATCAAAGCTACGTTTTTCTAATATTAAGTTAGATTTTTCCTAATTTTTGTTTAGTGAACAGCTTATCACAAAGGCTAAACACAATATATGTAGGTTGTCTTAATCACAACCATTGTCTTTTATTCATTAATACAGTGTATTTTACATTGAATTATTATCTTTGCCGACTGCGGCTAAAATTTTCATTTACTCAACATTAGATGAGTCTCTGGTCATCGACGCCACACGCGCCTATCTATATGGTTAGCATTGGCATTTCCATTGGTGCTTAGTCAAGTCGCTCCCGGCTACGTTGTAAAACAATACGCGTTGTTGGGCTTCGCACAGTGCCTTGTATAGTTTGATGCTGTTGGATGTCATCTTTATCGCAGATTTCTTATTGGAAAGATTGTTGCTGACTGGGGCCTTGTTGATTTAAGCTTAGCTGAATCTGTTGTTGCACATTGGAGCCTAATAGGATCTGTTGTTGTTGACGCTGTTGTGGTGCTCCATGCCATTGTCTCGCAGTCACACTTCTTCTGATGTCGAACAATATTTGCTCCCTGAAATTTAGAGGCCTCCTGGTTTCAGGTTCTTGCTCTGCCTGGCTGTTGCTGTTGTACATCTCTGCAGATGCTCTTATACCGCATGAAGAACGCATTCTTGGAACATTGCCTTGTATCTCTTTCTAATTCGACTATGCCTTACAGGCACAACTGGCTTCAGGGCTATTTGCCTAGCTTCGTCATTCGAGTGGTATCGCAATCTTTTCCAATATCTAGAGCAGGCCTCCCTGTAGATATTATCAACTGTTTTGGTATTGAGATCTATATGAATAGTTCTGTTGCTCACATATCATGGGACTCCTACAATGGATCTTAATATTTGGTTTTGGGCCATTTGCAATCGTTTAAACTGTGATTCGCATAATAGCAGACTCCATACAGAATAGGCATATTGCCAAATTGGCGAAATCAGTTGCTTGTATACCGTTGTTTTAGCTTTCAACGGCAATTTACTGTTATCTGAAATAAGCCAATGCAATTTCTTTGCTCTGGCTTTAAGCCTTCCATTAGGTGTAGTTACGTAGCTAGAGAGCAGCAGTTTTGTGTCAACTTGGACGCCCAAATAGACAAGCTTGTCTTCGGTGACGAGGCGATCATCCATGGTACTAGGTGGGTAGATAGGCTGCTGGATAAGTCGTCAGGTGTGCATTACATATTATATTTGGTTTTGTTACTGTTTATGGTGATACACCATTTTTTGGCCCAGTCTAAAATTTTTAACAGGAATTGATCCAACTTAGCAATTGCTTCATGTTGCGCATTGGTCGAAGTCAGGATTGTTGTGTCATCTGCGTATGTGGCAATCATTAGCTTTTGGGAACTGTAGAGCAATCTGTCTTGTGGCAAAGGTTCCGGCATATCAGATGTGTAAAGCGTGTAAAATACTGGCCCTAGGCCAGTCGGGTGTTTCCACAACATTCGACAATTCGACATTGTTTTCCTTAAGTTTTATTCTTAGTTTTTTGTCTTTATTTTAGCAATTCTTAATAAAATATTCGAACTCGTATGAGGTACCAAAATTCTTATGCCGTAGCAAAGCCAGAGCAATGCTCTCTCTCTTTCTCTCTCTTTTTCCATATCTGTCAGCAGCGCCGTCTCAGCCTATGCATCTTTGCAAGAGTTTATTCATACGAGGTAATTTTCGCTCACTCTAATCAATCGTCGTTGAGCCAAACGCACAAAACACCCGAACTGATTGGAATGAAGACGAACATGATTATAATCAGAAGTGCTATCAATAGGATTGAACAAAACTCAACGGCGAACATGTTGTGTATGCAAGTTTGATGCATAGAGCGCAAAGCCATTTTATTCGGGTGTTGATTAATGTATGAGAGTTTTGCAATCGAACGAAGCCGTGCTATAGTCAGTACCTATTTGGGCTATTCATTCGTAATCTACTCATCATATCATGACAAATCTATGTTTAATAATAACACAAAGCAACAAAATTAGACTTTTTCCAGTATATTTAAGGGCCGATGGTGATTCTTGATAATTTTCGTATGCTGAACACGAATCTGTTTTCAGAAATGGTCCATCACGTTTAGTAATTTGAGCTTAAAGATAGATTTCTTTGATATCTACTCCTTCCTTTGAAATAAACTATCCCAAACAATTTTGCGATTTTTTCCAATGTAGATATACCATTTTTAGTAATTGTATCCGAGTTCACAAAAACCCAATATATTGTTGCTGCCCCAATATATGCAATGGGTTTTGTTGAAAATTTTCATTGAAATTCTATATAAATTACTAGCTGGCTGTACTGTTTCTGCAAGGCATACTTCTGTGTAGTAGACAGTTTTGTTATTTTATTATTATCGAGACTATGTATACAAAATGGTATATCTTCGCTTAAAAAAATCGTACAATTCTTTGGGATAGTTTATTTCAAAGCTAATAAATAGTTATTTACTATAATATAGAATCAAAAGTATAGGTTCCCCACAAACGTCTGAAAAGGGTCAAAATAGGCACTTTTTGCAACTTTAACTTAACTAGTCTTATATGTACTTTTCTTTAAGGTTTGGTTGAAGTCACAGATTTAATGTTTTTAAATTGCATAACCGAAAAGTTTGGATTATATTTATCTTCAATTGAAATTTTTCACATTTTACATAACTAGCTTTAAGCTCTATACTTTACACTCAGAGAAAAAATAGAGAATTTCGATCTTGAATCAAGAGCATTCGTTCTCAAAAGTACGGTGAGAGTGAAAATTCTTGATCCAAGAGCGAAATTCTTGATTCAAGAGTGAATTTTTGATCCCGACATTCCTGATTCAAGAGTTTCAGCTCTTGATCCAAGTATGAATAATTATTGATTCAAGAGTTTCAGTACTTGATTCAAGAACGAATAATTCTCAAAATAAAAAAATTAAAAATAATATTTGGGGTGGGGGGTGGGAGAGACACGACCGACCCGACCTGACCGACGTGTGGTGGTGTCCGCGTCTCGTCACCCTCCTCCCCCGGTCCCACGCACCATTATCAAATCAACCACACCACTAACACCCCAACCACCACCACCCACCAAACTTTGTTTTAAAACAGTGATTGATTTTGAGATAACCACAGAGATTTTTTTTTTTTTACTCTTCTGGGACTTGAACACGGTACCTCGAAAGACTGAAACACACACAGGCGACGGGCAGCTTAACGAGGTCAGCTAACTTCCTTAAGCCAGACGACGCGACGAAATCACACTTATAAATAAACGCTTTCGTACGCATCGCACAACAACAAACTGCGCATGCGCTCTCAGTCTCTGCGCTCTCATTCTCTCAACCAAGGCGTATTTAATAAGGTGGCAGAAGCGTCGACGTCGCCCTCTTTGCTGTTGCCTTACGGTTTCGAAAAATTCATATGTGTGTGTGTATACATGTGTATGCGACAACAAATTTCTTTGAGTTTATTACTCTCTTGCTCTCGCTCTCTTTCTCTCATTTTTCGTAAGGCAACGCGACGTCGACGCTGCTGCCACCTTATTAAATACGCCTTGCTCTCAACGACCAACTGCGCATGCGCCCTCACTCTCTGCGAGAGCGACTCCAACGCTACTCTCTCAAAGTTAAGTTGCCCTCACCCCCCTTGCCTATAAAAAAACCAAATTGAGAACGTTTAGAACGAATTTATCACGATTCCAAGAGCGAAATTCTTGAAAATTCAAGAGCGACTAATTTTTTTTTCAAGAGCATTCGTACTCAAATTATTCGTTCTAGTTTTTTCTTAGTGTAGGAACATCTTTTCATAATTTCAACAAAATTAGAGTTCTGATCCGCTGTGCTCTCTGTACCAAAGGCTCAACCACAAAGTTAGAACATTAATTATTGCTTTTTTAATGGAATCCGCCCACTTATAAACAAAATTCGCAGCAACTTAACATAATAGACAAAAAAAAACCACAAAAGCCATTTCCACTTCACCGACCTTCAACGTAGTGTCTCCTCGTGTATTGAATTGAAATTTATGCCTACGTTTTATCCGCCAATGTTTACATTAAACATAACTCTGTCTGTCAATAAATGACTTTAAACAATTCTCAGCTTTTTGACGCTCAGAATCTTTGTCAGCATAAAATAACGTAAATAGTGCATAGAATTTGTTTACAATTTGATCAATTGATTCCATCCAATTATTGATTGTAAATTGACTTGGACAACATGTTTAATACTCTTTTTTCCCATTTCTGCATTTCAGGCCAAGATGTTTTCCTAGACTATTGCCAAAAGCTATTAGAGAAATTTCGTTATCCCTGGGAGCTAATGCCGCTGATGTATGTGATATTGAAAGATGCTGGCGCAGATATTGAAGAGGCTTCACGGCGTATCGAGGAAGGTAAGCAGTGCGGCAATAATTTATTACAATTATGCACATGTCCGTTGCTCTACTCAATATATATATAAACTCAAGTATATATATCTTCTCTATATATGTGTATCTTTTGAATAGGCCAAGTTGTTGTAAATGAATACTCCCGTCAACATAATTTGAATATCTATGACGGGGGTGAGCTACGCAACACAACGCGGCAATGTGGATGATAACTTTTTAATTAATTGAACCGAGCTTTTGCCTAGATATTTATTATTCTCAAAAACCGCGCGAGAGTTAAAGTAAAGTAAAGTTTTAAGCAGCTGCAGTAGAACCTCCTGTAAATATTTTCGAATTTATGCGCTAAGCTAACCACTTGGATTATCTTCAATCAACAAACCAAATACTATATCGATGTGTGAGCTGTAATTATACTT
Organism: Lordiphosa magnipectinata; assembly: GCA_037044535.1. Taxonomy (NCBI): domain Eukaryota; kingdom Metazoa; phylum Arthropoda; class Insecta; order Diptera; family Drosophilidae; genus Lordiphosa; species Lordiphosa magnipectinata. The sequence continues at coordinate 44,904 of JBAMBO010002784.1, read as the reverse complement.
CAATCAACATACTCCCCAATCTGGATGATGGCCAACGTTCAACAATCAACAATCAACATCAACAGTCAAATCTTTGCAATCAACTTACCACTCCAGCAGTAAGAATCTTGGTCCTCAGCAAGCAACCAAAACTTTGAACCGCAGCCCATGGACTATGTTCTACAATCAACTTTTAAATATCGTAAATAATACTCAACACTATATAACTACTCTCAACATACCTTCAACTATACCAAGGCAGCACATCGGTTGTATAGCTTTAGTTTATGATTAAACAAAGTTTCTTTCAGTAAGTTTTAAGTTTAGTTTTGGGATTAGGATGCGAGCTAGACGCAGTGCTTGGCTTTTTATTGAAAGGGATTAAATTGCACTTTTTTGAGATTTATTTTGAAATCAAATCAGGTTGGACACAGGCTACCTTTTGGGGTCAGTTGTGAGAAGGAGAAACTTTAGAAAAATGAACGCTAGACGATAAATAGGATCAGCCTTAAGGCCTGTACTCAGATGAGATAAAAGTTTAGATCGTAACCAATCTGATTTTAAAAATGTTCAAAAGTATTTCTATTCATGTGAAATATTGTGCCGAACTAAACTTTTATCTCATCTAAGTATAGACCTTTAATTGAAATATGCTTTTTAGGGGCTGGATAAACGTACGATTGGATACCAAGAAAAAGGTGTTAGCCAGGCATATTTTTAGGTGTTAGCTGGTTCCATACATGTGTGAGCGCCTGCCAGAGGCAGTTACGGCCGCGTGGAGTAACAACAACCACAAGAAATAGAAATAGAAGCCAGATTTTTCTTTGTACGTGTGAATAACGTTCAGCCACTGCGAACGAGGCGATCGAAGGCAATCGTTAACCTACGCAAAAACAACATTGTTGTTGCATTCGAGTTTGCCAGATACATAGGAGAGAGAGAAGAGAGACACATATGAAGTTGTTGTTGCAGGTCTGCACGCGTCAAAAGAGAGGATAGAACGAAAATGAATTTGTTGTTGCTTTTCGTGCTAAAACAACAACGAATGCGTGGCTTGCGGAATGCGCAGTCAACTGAGACAGCCTCTGACAGGCGTTCACACATATATGGAAGTAACTGACAACCACCTTCACTGCAGTTAATGCTAAAGTTGTGCATAATGATGCACATAATTGGGTGACAGGCGCCATTTTAAAAATTATTTTTCAATATAGTTCACTTATTCGAGGACTTCTTCTTATATTTCTAGCCTAGGCAACTTTAACTGTGACCAGCTGCGATTTGACATTTCCATTGGAATGTTTAAAACCTTGGACCAAACCCCAACTTACAAAATTTAGTCACTTCATGCCTTTTAAAAGAACATTAAACACTAAAAAAAACTTTTAATTCGTAATGTATTTTAATTATGCTGTACCAAATAGAAGATTTTGAGCTTCAAGTCAAGGGTTCAAGCCGGGTGGCTTGAAAAAGAGCTTGGCAAATATAAATGTATTTCCAGCCATGGCTACTTTAAGTGTGACCAGGTTCGATTGGCCACTTTCATTAAAAAGTTTCAAATTTTTTTACTCTGTACCAAAGGTACACAGAGTATATTAAGTTTGTGCAAAAGTATGTAACAGCCAGAAGGAACCATCTCCGACCCTATAATGTACATAAATATATTCTTGATCAGCATCAACAGCCGAGTCGATATAGCCATGTCCGTCAGTCTGTCTGTCCGTCTGTCCGTCCGTTCGTATGAACGAAGAGATCTCAGAGATGGTAAGAGATGGAGGTTTGACATGTATGGGACATATATTTCTTATACTTGCAGGTAGATCAAGATTATTTTCGATTTTTGCGACGCCACCTCCCTCCCCCGCAATTTGGAACAAACGTCATATCTCCCACAGTGATGATAGATTGTTCGTACCTTCTAGAGATATCTAGTAATAAGTAAAAGTAAAAAATCATAATAAAATTATTTATCGATTTGCTGAAGGAATGATAAAGTTCGGATGAACGATACTCAAGTTATGAGCAAAAAACGGACAGTTAACACCCCCCACCCCAAAGGAGGAAAGCTTGACACTTAATTTTGCAGTGTAAAAACTGGGTTAACACTGAGTTAACAGTGATTTAACAGTAACTTAGCAGTGACTTAACAGTGACTTTACAGTGATTTAACAGTGACTTAACAGTTAAATTTACAATCAGATTTATCGTTGCTTGTATCGGGCGTGTATCGGGCGTCCCATGACACCCACTTTTAATTGCTATCTTGCTCTTTGATTCGAGGCGTCGTAAAAACTAAGAGCTCTATTAGCAAGTGACAAATAAAAAATTCTTTAGAATAGATAAACCTTTCTAACGGTACATTGCATGGCGTGATCGAAAGCTCACATTGGGAGAAATATTTATTTAAATATGTGCAGTTTCTTTTCGATACATTCCTTATGTTCGTGCTTTTGAAACTAGTTTTCAGTGCGGTAATGTGTGGATTAAGCTGCAATTGAGATCGCCCCTAGATCGGTATAGGATTGATATCGCCATAAAACTTAGAATAAATTTCTGTATTTAAGAAATTTATTTCTGAGATTTAGAAAAGTTAGCCTAATAATGAATGTTTTAGAAAATATTTTTCTTAAATTTAGGGTGAATCGCCTTAGTACTGATTTAATAAGAAAATTTCTTGTTTTCGGAGCGAATTTGGGGCTTTTTAGGGTGAGTTGTTTTTTGATTGTAGTCCTTTCTTTTGCGAACTCACTCGCTTATGACAGAGTAGAATACGAAACATGAAAAGGCTACAACAACAAAGCGCACAACTTTTATGTAACAGTCACTAGTACTTGTTTTCTTGCTTTTCACAAATTTAAATCATCTTATATTTCCCCTTATATAGCCTAGCACTGCGTCTACTTAGCTCCAATCGCCTAGAATACAATAAAATATTTTAGTTTTTATAGCGTTAGCCAAATGCTAAATAGAATTTGGCTTGTATTCACAAAGCTCAGTTGGGTGTGCTAAATATAAGAACTGAAGGCAGATGCTAAGTAATAATCTCAAAATTAACAGCTGGTTTTTTATTCTAATATTATTATGCAGCTATTTAAAAAAAATTTCTCTACGTTAAAAAAAGAAACTTTTCCCGTCTTTCGAATTGTAATAAATTAATATTTAAATAATGTAAAAATATTGTTATTGGTTTAAGTAGCTTATAGTGTCTAAAGCTTATGCCCAGATATCAATGAATGTCATACAAAAAAAAAAACAAAAAAATATAATAAACTATTTTCCTTAAACACAGATTGGATGATCTGATGTAGCTTTGACCAAATGCAATTCCCTGGGCACAATTGCCTCAGCTGCTGTTTGTTTTGTTGATGACATTAAAAATTGTAACGATTGCTTTTCAAGTTGTTGCCGTTTCACTGAAACGCCATTACCGTTACACATCGCCGCATTTCACTTGGGCTGCAGCTGAAGCTGGGGACGTTCCGTGGAGCACTGCTGCTGGGATCGTAAATGCATCATTAAACCGAAAAATGCATGCGAAAAATTTACGACATTGCCAACACCGTTTCGTTGAAAGGCTTTGGGAAGCTACAGTTTCCAGCTGCCAGGGTTTTGGGGCATGGGAAAGCTGCCAGGTAGTAAGGTAGTAGTGGTAGTTGTAGAGCTACTACAATAACAACAGCTCAACATCGTTTGTTGGGGCACTAAACACGTCACGATGGAATTTTTAGCAAAAAGCTTCAGTGGGTGAGGGCGGTCGGTCAGGAGACTCTGCCGACGTGTAAATGTGGGCACCATAAAGCTTAAAAGTGTTTATGGTTGAATTGTGTTGTGGAAGTGAATTGACAAACGCACACACGTACACAGAGAGAGAGACAGAGAGATATTTAGAAGCGAGCAGGAAGTTGAATCTTAAGGCCTTGTTCTTATGGTAAACATTCAACCACATTCTTGACGAATGTGCCTAACGGTTACAAGCGAATGGTAAACAATGAACAGCTGATTGGCTTGTTTTCCTTCACTAGGAAAAAAAGTAGAAGGAATAACTTGAGTACGAACGTGCCTGACAAAAAAAACTATTCGTTCTTTAATTTTCAAGAGTTTCGCACTCTGAAATCGAGCTAAATTCGTTCTCAATTTGGTTTTTATAGGCAAGGGGAGTAAGGAGAAGTAACGTTGAGAGAATATCGTTTAATATCGCTCTCACAGTTTCGTTTTTCATGGGAGAAGGGGTGTGTGCAGAATCTACGGAAAGGAGAGCGCAATCGGTTATTGTCAAATGTGAGCGGTCGGCCGTTAATTCATTTAATGTTGTGATCGAGTGTGAAGAAGTTATCGATTAAAGGATTGTATTAAATAAAGACAATGTTAAAATTCTTAAAAAAAAAACATTAAAAATGTCTCTCCCTCCCACTCCCTTCTAATATTTGTTAAGTCTTTTATTTTGAGAATATTCGTACTTGGATCAAGTACTGAAACTCTTGATTCAAGAATGTCGGGATCAAAAATTCATGCTGGATTAAAAGTTAAGCTCTTGGATCAAAAATGTTCATTCTTATCGTACCCTTAATGAACTGTAATTGAAGAACAGTTATTGCAAACATATCCTAAACATAGCACCGGTACAGTTTAGGTTTTGAGATCTTTTTTACCCAAAGTGTATGTTTAGCCAGCTCAAGGTCAATGGTTGGTTATAATTCCATAATTTACACAAATCAACAAAGATTTCTTACATTTGGATAGAAATTGGTTTGTCTGTACAGTATTGTTTCAAGCGACTCCCGGTCATCTCATAAGCAGACTTTCTTGCTGTCACTCTTCAACACAACTTGCAAGCATTTGTGGATTACAAGGAACGCTGTAACTATCGATCATTCGTGAAATTTCCATTGCTGGCTAATGGGCTCCGTATTCAGGACTAAGAGTTCTTGTTTGTATACATACTCCTTTTTTTATATCAAGATATTTATACACTTGAAAAGTGTATACAAAGACACCCGCTAGGCTGCAGGGCTTGTTGCTAGCAGAGTGTTTTAATGCTAACTAAAGCACTTCATTCTTAAGCGCTTTATTTTTAACTATGATTTTGTCGCTGTGTCTCGCGTGAGCTTAATAGTCGTGTGAGCTAAGATGGCGTCGTCCGTGTGTTGTCTTCGAGATTCCGTGTTCACGTCCCAAACAAGGTCAAGTAAAAAAATTTTTTAAATTGTAGATTGAAGTAAGCTGGCTCGAGGTAAATTGTAATAAATTCTAGTTACAGCTTAGAAAAGAATGTGGTGTGTATGTGTGTGCGGTCGTCCCTTCTTTCCTTCCCCTCCCTTCACTAGAATCACCCTGGAGGAGACTCCATCTATCTATAACAGTGGTGGGCATGAAATTTTAGTTTGAGAGCAGCCCAACAACGACAACAGAAAAATCAACCGTTAACAGCGAGTCTCGATCGCCCAAAACGCTGTCTGTGTGCGCGTCTTGTTGGCGCCGTTTTCCGACTCGCATCGTGTTGTTGTTGTTGTTTACAATTTGAAGCGAGTTAATTTGCGACGCACTTTATTATGAGACTGACTGGCGCCGATTGCCGAAAAAAAATCCCGGACCACTGGGAGCAAGGGCTTGTCCACCGCTGATCTATAACTATGGTTATCTACCATGCTCCCATTGCGATCTGCAACCGGTTTTTCGACCAAAGTGAAAGTGGGAGCATGGCTGTATATTTGTTTTATTTTCTGGCTCCAGCCGGCGACCAAAGCGAGAACAAAATGTTCTTGAAACGAGCATATAATTTTAATAAGAACGAATGTTCATAAATATCGAAAAATCGTGCTTAGTAGACTATCGTCAACAAAAGTTTATGATTTCGTTGCAATTTTAACGGATATTTTTCTCTGTATATATATTCTTAATTAGCATGACAAGCTGAGTCGATAGAGGTTTCTCCGTCCGTCTGTCTGATTCTACGCGAATTAGTCCCTCAGTTTTGAAGCTATCAAGCTGAAATTTTGCACAGAGTCTTGTTTTGGCTGCAGGCTGCTAATATGTCGGAACCGATCGGATAGGATGGAACATTGGTTTAACAGAGGGTTAATAGTGACTTGACAGTGACTATGCAGTCACTCAAAAGTGACTAAACAGTGACTGGACGGTGAATTGACCGTGACTAAACAGTGACTCAACAGAGCCCAAACAGTTACTTGACAGTGACTAAACTATGACTACACAGTGACTAAACAGTGACTTAACAGTGAGAGGGGGGGAAGAGAGGGTTTTAAATTATTTATATATTTTGCTATTTCAAGATTAAGATTATAATTTGTGCCTGTTATTCCTTTGCGACTGTTGTTTTCATTTATCTATCGAGCAGCATAATAAACAAGACTTACAGAAAAATGAAAAGAACACAGCAGCAAGTGATCTTGTTGTTGGTATTTCTATTCCCTGTTAGTTTTCTTCTTTTGAAAGATTGCCATTGCTGATTTATATACCATTGAGAGAGCTTGCGATTTTGATATTACGCCCTTAATTCATGTTTCACATCAAAGCCTCGAGAGTTTACGACACTCACCCCTTTTTTTATATATTTTTACTCAGAACTATGGCTTTAATCAGTTTTCCTAACCGAGGGACTTTTAAAAAAGTTATTAAGACGTTCCCAGATATTTCAAATTATAATAAAAATACTTTCTGTGAATAATAAAAGGGAAAATATGCAGAAATTATGTAAAAAGAACAAAAGAATATCATAGAAAACTATATAGATTACATACCTATACTTATATGTATTTTCCTTCTTTTGAATTTACAACTTTATAGATACTTAAACCAAACTGTTAACAACCCTTCACTTTGGCATTTCACTACCCCAAAATATAGCCGTATCCCTTCTAACATTTTATTAACCATTTCGCACATATCCTTTGCCTCTGTCGTATATTTTAAGCGACGCCGCCTTTCTTTGTTCTCACATAAAAATAGATTCGCAACCATGCGAGTATAGTTAACCATTTTGTGCGGCGCCATTACCAGTTTTGAGCCTCATCATCGTGATATGGGCTTGCCTTCCCAGCGCAAATATCACAAATTCTTTCCCACTTTCATTTCGGAAAAAAAATCATAAAAAACATTTACCAATGCTTATTAAAAACTATAGGAAAATGCAGAGCCAGCGGCAAAAAGGCAGCAGGAAACAAAAATTTCCAACTTTACGACTTCATATTGTGGGCGGGTCGTAAAATTGCAAGCAAAAAATTGCGCACCGTCAACTTTTGCAACTCCTTCTCCTCCTTTACCATGAGTATCCGCATGAAGGCCAGCCGGAACAAGCTGCCACTTGTGTATTACTATATCTCTAAGTATGGTTGGACATGATGTATTACAGTTGACCTTCCTTTTCGCTAAATAATAAGCAGCCAGTTTGTCATCTGTCGCTGGACATGTTTGGCCATTAAATTGGCCTGTTTTGTCTTCTCTCTTCTTTTGGCTACCTCTCTGAGCCCAGTCAAGTGTTAACTTATTGTTGAGGTTTTGTGGCCTGCAAACGAACTGATTGTAAAGCTTTAAAAAGGGTGTAAAATGTTTCTTGAAATCCACATGAGAGCGTTTTCTTTCATAGCATTGAGCTTTAATTTATGACTATTTCACTATAACAGCTAGCCTTTGAATGCTATCCATAAAGACGAAGGTTTAAAGTTTCCTTGTAATATTTCTACAAAATCAATTTTAGATTTAGATCTCTTCTAATCAAGCAGAAAATACTCATTCTGATCGAAATTCTAAATTTTAAGTTCAAAAAAAAGATTGTTATCAAGCATGAGCCGTTCTCCATTTTTCAATTTATTTAAGAATCTATTTTCTTGAATTCAAGAAAACATAAATAGATGTATGCAATGAATAGTCTCGAATTCAAGAATTTGTCTTCTCGGACTTAAATTGAACCCGTTCTCCATCAATATCGAGAACTGTTGGATAGAATGATGCACCCTTAATGAGGACGGTTGTAGTTTTAGATTTGTACTGAATCATTCTTGCAAGCGATCTTGCTTTTATTCTAAATTTAGCATACCTTAAATCTAACTTAGCTAACGTTGCGTTGTAATGCATAGTTATGAGAGTGCATTGATCTAGTGGAAGGGAAACATAGTGTGTACACAGTGGACAAATCAACAAAAATTGTTTGATGACTTTTGGATTTTTTTACAGTTTTACAAAGACAACGCAAATATATAGCTAGTGATTATAATAAATAATAAAAAATACTTGGCTTTACAGCCACAAAGGACCAAGCAGAGCTTCTCTCAATCTCTTGGCGCGTGTGCTTGAATTTTTTGCTCAAGGGAAAGGGACCTACAGTTTAACGCCGAGTCCGAATGGAAAAGTTTGAGAAGCTTTTTCATGGCTAGTTACTTCACAAGCTGGCGCCAATAGCTGGTGAAGGTGACCTGTACGTGCTGAAATCAAAGAGACGTAAGAGTTTATCACAATCATACCCAGAATATAGTGTCACAATTTGGGAAAGCAAACATACGGCAAATTTTTAATTTCCACACATATTATTGTATTAATTTATTTTAATCAAAGAGACATTTACCCAGCGGCGTAGAGCTAAATGTGCATCGTCAAAAGAATGCATTACGCCTGACGAAAAAGTAATGCACTACAATCGCTGCTTTTCGTTAGAGAGATAGTAATCGAAAACAAACCGAAAAAACGAATCGTGCCACACACGAGCTGAATTGTCAAAAGAGTCGGACGCTTGAAACACGAATATGCAGAGCCAACCAAAAATTGAAAATATCCCAAATTGGCCATCCTTTAAAAGCTGACGAAAGAGAACATGCCCCCTGATGACGACGAATTTCCCAATTGTAGTCTGGAAAAGCATACATTTTATTTATCGAGTAATAACAAATAAAGCCACTCATATAGGCTGTAGTGCACGTGCATTTCCAACCCATATACTTCTCTATCAGTAATACATTGCCTCATATAACACGTGCACTGCCCACCCGTATACTTTTCCATCTTTAATATATTGAATCGTATTACAAGTGCTTTACGGCAGAGTGTACGATTCCTAAATTGTGTGTTGAATTCCAAACATTCGGAATAAAATTTTTTAAGAAATATTGCACGAAGCCTTTTGGTACAAATACGCTGCACATTTGTCGGAATCAGCTGGATCGGATGACTATATTATATAGCTGCCATAGGAACTATCGGTCGAAAAAGTAGTTTTAGTTAGAAAACCTTTTTTGTCTTTAACGCAAACGTACCCAAACCTCGTATTTCTAAGTTTACTCTGCTTTTACATAATTCCACCAAGTTTTATGAAAATCGGCCAACTATATAGTATAGCTGCCATACAAAGATATGTCTGAAAAAAGTCTTAGTAGCAAAATCTTTTTTGTTTTCAATGCTATCGCTCCCAAACTTGTTACTGATCAAAATGATATGCTACTACGCAATTCTGCCAAGTTTGTTTCAAATCGGATGACTATAGCATATAGCTGTCATAGGAACTATTGGTCGAAAAAGAACTTCTAGTGAGAAAAACTTTTTTATTTTCAATCCTTATAAGTTGTGAATTTGATCAGTTTCCACACAATTTTGAGAAGTTTGGTCAAAATCGGATGAACATATCGTATAGCTGCCATATAACAAACTGTCAAACAAATGTTGAAAGTAGTGGCGCCATCAAGATGCAAGGGTATATAAACTTCGGTCGAGCCGAAGCTAGCTTTCCTCTATTTTTTTATTATTTGAAATGCAGGCTGTGGGCACCCCGTTTACAATACGGCCGGCCATGCATATGGGTCAATTCTTTTTGAAACCGAACAATTTGTAAAATTTATTATTATTAATTATGGTGCTTTTAAAAAGATGGAGACTTTTATAGTTTAAAAGATATTAATCTTTAAAGTTATTAACAAATAACTAACCCTTAAATAATGCTTTGCCACGATGTTAGTTTCAAAGCTATGTGACTGAAGCTTGGCAATTAAGCTTTATATTTATCAAGCTTTTCAAAAATGTCAACTGCAGGCAGATCGGACGGCTATATCATATAGCAGCTATACGAATGTTATAATTAATTGAATTTTGTTGTGGTGTAGTGTGACCATAGTTTGCAAACTAAATTATACCACGACCAAATTCAGCATTCCTATGGCAGCTATATGATATTGACGTCCGATCCGCATGATGTTGGCATTTTTTAAAAGCTTGATAAATATAAAGCACACGGGCCAAGTTTCAATCACTTAGCTTTAAAACTGACTGCGTGGCAAAGCTTTATTTAAGGGCATATTTTTATTTGTTTATAACTTTAAAAACTAATATCTTTTAAACTATAAAAGTGTCCATCTTTTTGAAAGCACTATAATTTAAGTTGTGTTTAAGGCAATAACATGTATATTCTTAGAGCCTATATCATGGTGGTTAACACTGAGAAAAAATTATATATTAACTTTAGCAACAGTTACTTAATATTATTAAACAATTTAAAAAGTTATTAAATTTGTATTTCCAATCCAGTTTTTAATATTATATATGTTTATAAAATTAACAAAAATTTTATTTGCAAAACCGAAAATCACGTTTTGGTGGGAGTGTCGATATCTAATTTCGGATTTTTTTTTATTTAAATCAAAAATGGTCAATTTTACAAGCCGTTCGGTTTCAAAAAGAATGACCCATATGGCAAAGTAAAGCAGATTGTATGGGATTATTTCCTTCATACTGATAGAAAAGTAACGTAGGAGTAATCCATTATGTAATGGTAATTTGCACCGCTGGGTATTTCATCAAAAGTGCCACAACTAAAAACAGTACAAACGAAAAATTTTTTGGTATTTCATCAAAAAAGGTCTCAATTAAAAATGTCTAGTTTTCTCCCGAATTTCAAAAGCAAACTATTTCGAGTGAGCTTAAATCATATTCTATAATTGGTTTTTTCTGAATAAACCACATTTAATTTATGATACATTCACGAGCTCCGAAAACGTTTTTTGCACTTACTGAAAATTGCTACATTTGATTTGTGCCTCTTTGGTAAAACATGTGAGAAATGTTCTTTCTAATTTGTTTTGTTTTCCCAACTGTTTTCCAAATTTCAATGGCATCCTTTTCGTTCATTTGCTTTCTTTATTTTGGCTATTTCAAAGGTAAATGATTGATTATATAATCAATTGATTATAATCATTTACAGTTCGATATTTGTCACGATGCCAAGAAGAGGTCGTGTTAACATTCGTCGGCTTTCTCAGAATGCAATGCGGAACCGAAATGTGGCACCACGTCGAACGGAAGAGAACCGTGCTGTTGAAAGGGAATCAGCTTGAATTGGAAATTTTGAAAGACGGTCAGAAGAGATGAACGAAGTTTACAATGAGCAAGAACGATTGAGAAGGAGAGAAGTTCGTGCTCGACAAAGTAACAAAGCAAGATTACAACGAGCGACTATTGAAAGACAAGGTCGGCAACAACAAATTTTTCCGGTGAACATGGAACACGTGCAGCCTTTCGAATTGAACCAAACTTGCTATGTTCAGATCAGATGTCTGTCTTTTGTCAGCATTGCAATGCAGTTGAATTTGAGGCTAGGTGCTACATCCCACTATAGGAAATTTTCCCAAATTTCAGACATTAATTAATAACTTAAAAACTAAGCAAGATTTTGGTAAAAGGTAGGCGTGGTAGCACTTAACCCCGCCTTAAAAAAAATGTTTTTTTCGTATTATTTTAAATTAATATGTATTAAATTGTAAAACTATTGCCGAGTAATCTTCTGATTTGTTTTGCTTCGGTGTTTCCACAACTCAAAGCAAATGTGAGTTTCCTGAAAAAAAATTGTCTCAGTTATTTTTTGAAATGTAACTTTTGAGTAACTGTTGTTGCGAATAATCTGCATCCTTGTCTTTTTGGTCGGAATATGCTTGATTGAAGTTTGCTTGACCAGTGCTGCCATCAAAGCCGTAACTTAGAATTAAATCTGCAGTTAAGAAATTTGAGCCCTGAGCATTCATTACATGTAATAAAACACCATATTGCAAGCCAACAATTCGAGCAGCAGTGTGGTCTAGAAGGTTTTGAAGACAGACTTTTGCTTTCGCATCAGAAACAATGATGCCTGATGGTCTGCAATGGCTTTTACTTTCAGTCACTTCCTTATAAATCGGATGTATATCGCTATCTTGGATCTTACAGTCCTCTCTAATTGCACAATATTGGTCTTTTGTAATTCCCTTATCCAAAATTAATGCAAAGGCATTGTCGGCGGAAAACCGCAAAGGGTTCTTGATTGGGTGTGACATTATATTTCGTATAATTTTTTTTTTGCCTTTTGCTGACTTTTAGAAAGCAACTTAAGAACTTCTGTGAGGTCAGCTTGCCCTTTTTTACAAACAGCTGTGCTTGCTGCTTGTAACAATAAACGCACGTTATCTCCCTCAGATATTGATAGATCAGCAGCTTGTTTCCTCCGACCTCTAATACCTAATAAGCGTAAATGGCAATCGGGGACGACCAACTGGGTTCATGTGCTTCTTAATGGTTATGAATTGATTTTGCTTAAGCCAATCAGAATGTCTACGTTCAAAAAAATGCATACTTCAGTTACATTTCCGCCACTTTATCTCCAGATTTGTACAAAACATCCTGCTTTTTTCTTTTAAATATCTTTTAGATGCGTCTGAAAGACTTTGGCTTAACCCCTATTTAAAGCAATCAAAAAATAATATTCTCTTTGGCAGATCGACTCGTCGCTTTTTTTAACTTGGCAAGCAAGAAGGCATTTGAAAAAATGAGGTTAAGTCCTAAAAAATGAAATTTTGCAAAAAATGCGCAATTATGCGGATTGAGATAAAGTGAAACGGAAGCGGAATTGATGGCTCTACAAGATGCAAAAAGTTACAGCCCTAGCAAATCTAAACCAAATTTGGTAGGGCTTTGCAAAGTATAATTTTCTTTACAAATTATTTTTGTTAGATGCCTTACGAATACCCTCAACTACAAAGACACCACGATTGATTTCTACAGATCAAAGATACTAACACATAGTACATACCACAACGATTAGATTCCATAATTAATATTTGACAAAACTCTCTGTTTTTATTAATTTATAGCAATTGCAAATTGCAGCAGAAAAACACACACTTAACATTGAACTGTCTGTTAGCATCAGCTGCTCACTTATCAGCTGCTCATTTAACAGAGTGCTGTTAAGTCATATTTTCTGTTATGTAACATTGAAGACTGATGTATTTGTGAACTAATGACAAAAAAAATGTAAGTTTTGAACGCTTTAGAAAAATGGGTTTATGCCTAATAAATGGCAAAATTTCCTATAGTGCATCCTGGTGGGCGAGCCCTTGCTCCCGAGATTATTTTTCGGCAATTGGGGCCAGTCAGTCTCATAATAAACTGCGTTGCAAATTAACTCGCTTCAAATTGTAAGCAACAACAAAGCCAATGCGAATCGGAGAACGGCGCCAACAAGACGCGCACACAGACGGCGGAACAGCTGCATTTTGGGCGATCGAGACTTTCTGATAACGGTTGTTTTTTCTGTTGTTGGGCTGCTCCCAAACTCAAATTTCACGCCCAACGCTGTTCTAGATGGATAATAATGAAGATTTGAGAGATGGCAAATGTAGACGGGTGAATAGGAAGTCTAAAGAGGGTGTAGCAATGCACGGCGGTTTTCAGCTAATATATAATAAACATTTTTCTGAGCTATAAATATTCATAAACAAAGCATACTTTGAAGCGTATTTATAGTGTTGCATAACTGCGTTTGATTTGATCAGCCTCCAATGGCCGGCCAGTGGAGAAGTCACTTTCAAACTTCCTGAAGTTTTAAAAAAAAATGCTTCAGTGCTTGCCTACAAGCACAAGCTTATTTAATAATGTCATAAAGTTAGCTACATCGGGTAAATCCTGTCCTCACTCCTCCTCAGAAACTTTCACCATCTTAAGGTTTAAACCCCTTGAAAATGCATTCAACTAATTAACTTCCCTCCAGGTCAAAGTTGAGGAACTAAACCTAAAGTTATATAACAATTTATGTAAGAGCTTTGGAGTGAAAGACAGCTGGCTGGCTGGCCATCAATCTACTTATCTTCTGGTCACAACTTTTTACGACTTTTTATTTCGTCAGATTGCACAATGGGCGGCATTAGTTGCGGCTGACTGTACCTACCATATCCTATAGCTCCATAGCTTCCATTCGTAACCAATACGCACGCTCATGCGTAAGTCTCCCGTGTGTTTTGCCCTGTTTAATGCATTTTGCAGTTGGCGGAAGAAAAAATCCCATTAAAATTAAGTAAAATTGCAGCAGCAGCAGCAGCAACGTAATCGTAAAAACTTGGCATTTTGATGTTGCAGCAAGTAGTAAAATTTTTCGAAAAGTTTCTGCCACGCAGATAAGACGGGGAGCAGGGAAGTGCAACGAGGACAAAGGCTTGGGGATTGGAATTGGAATGAGGACTGGGGATTGGGGTTTATGGTGTGCGCACCGTGCGAAGGTTGCACATTAAGTGCAAGCCGAGGCCATAGGTGGGCCCTGAGCATGGCTAATACTTTTTTATATCGTTTAGATTATAAGTTGTTGTTTTTCGGTGAAAAAGTGTGAAAACAAGCGATATAAATTGTGATGCATGTGGGAAATGCTCCAGAAGGTTTATACTCCCAGTTAATGTGTGTTTTGAAAAATGAACAACATTAATGAAAGCTTTCACACACGCAGCTCACACACATGCTAAGCTTTAAAGCATTGGCCTGTATTTGAGGGAGATTTTGAAAGCTTACTAATACTTTTACACTTTTACAATTTCAGGCCCCCCAAAGAAAATATATAAAAAAAAACTCTTCTAATCTCTCAATTTCTTGTCCACAGCGCGGCTAGACATCAATCGAGCGGTAGCGCAAATCTATTACAATTACTACACGCCCATCGGTTTGGTTAACGGAGCTTCTATGTACCTGACCTATCCCAGCATCGAGCAGACCCGCTTTGGCACTCAGTTTACGAGTCTGCCTCTGGCGGCACAGATTCGTCATCCGACACCCGAACCATTGGCCCTCAGTAGTTCTCCATCTAGTCCGAGCGGTACGGCGGTCAATACATCTCACCTGAAACACTCGAGACCCGGCAGCAGTAATGGTACCGTTCACTCAGCTGCCTCACCCATTATGGTCACCACAATGGCCACGACTTCATCCTCAACACCGAGTAATTATCGTCAGCGTTCACGTTCGACAACGCCCATAACTCCGCCCTCACCACCGCCGGCGCACAGCAGCAGCAATGGAGGATATCATCAGGGTCATCATTTGGTCAGCTCCACAGCAGCAACGTAGCAGTATAGAAATGTGGCTGCCGCTGTGGCAGCAGCCGCTGCTGCAGCTGTTCTCTTTGTGTAAGTAAGGTATTGACAATCGGGGCTGTTCGGGTCCGGGGTTCAAACTTCAGATTCGCTAAGCGGGTTCCGAAGGTTGAGGTTCAAGCCATAGATGAAGTTAAGAATTGTTCTTTCTAAAGAATCTTTTCAAAAAATTTTTCAGTTTCTAGTGTTTAAAAATACAAGTACTCTCAGAATCCGGAGCTGTCTGGTTTCAGCACTGATATAATTCTTAAAATAAATCCGTTAAATAGCTGTAATACCTTACATAGCTAGGGTGCATTCACACACACTGGCAGGCTGTCATATTTTTAAATATGGATCAAAAAAATCAATCTAAAGCCAAGATTGTAGTCTCGAAATCAAGAGAAATGGTGTCAGAAGTCACCAGGGATGAGATAATCTCAACCCAAGATTATATGTGGTTGGATCCACTGAATTTTCTTCTTTCTGAAAGACATAAAAATTTTAATTGCATTGCAATCTAAAATTGTTTTTTTTTTTTTTAACAAAATAAGTTGATATATTTCATAAGATTTTTCAACTGAAGCTTTACTGAAAACTGTAAATCTTGTTTTTGAGATTTCTAAGCTTATTTCAAGGATTTTCAATCTTGTTTTTATAAGATTGCAAATTTCTTGAAAATAAAATTTCAATCTATATTTTACAATGTAGACTGAAAAAACATTAATTCTGAAGGTTTGGTCGGGAGTTATGAAACCATCGTTACTTCTGAGGTTAGGTTCTCAAAATTTTCGACCATTAGGTTCTGGTTCGAACTGGACAAATCGTTGAATCATTTTTAGCTATTTTAAGTCAGACCTGTTCGGCTTAAGTTTTGTTGTAACACAGCTCTATTGGTCCAATTCTCCCGAAAAACGCATCTTCAAAAGATCCACTAATAATCAATTGCTTTTGTTTGCATCCAAATCATTAACCGAACCGTGTTTTCAAACTGAGGGAGTCAAGTTTTTACTGGGCGGTTTTCCAAAATTGCAGCATAATTTTTCCATTTATTTGGTCAAAAAGACTTACCAATAGAATTTCATTCAGATCTTCTAGAAAACACAATTGGCCTTGAACCCAATCCAGCGCCCCGGCGGATTTTCCAAATTCGGGAAAATACGAGTCCAGTTACAAACCGAGTTTCAAGTCAAGGAAAAAAAAAAGATTCTTTTATAAACTTTCCCGGCGAATTTCCACCGCTTGGGGTTGGAATTTTTCGAAACCACGTCTTAGTGCTCACTTTCAACACAATCTCTTCTATCTCTTACCGTTCGGACTGTGCGTAGACATCCAATCAGTCAGTCAGGACTTAAAAAAGTTGCATTCTATATTTTTGATAAAACAAAACGAAAATGATCTGGTTGGAATATGTTATTCTTGGTTACGTATGTTAAAGCATCCTGTATTCACAGCACCCTACTAGATCATATATTTGGAAGCCTAATAAATCTAAAGCCTAAAAAATATCTTTATTAATTCAGAAGTTAAGCATTTTGATACTAAAAAAGTTAGACGGCCCATTGAAGGTTGGGGGAAAAAAATTATCTTAATGTATGCTACTTTATCCTAAGATGACTGCAACCTATCGAAATTCTAGAGATGGTCACATTTTTATATTTCTATTTATTGGCTACTTCAAGTGTGGCCAGGTCATTGAAAGTTTTGACATTTCTTAGCACAATCTTACTCAAAACTTTTTTGGTAAGGTCAATCTGTCTGTTGTCTTTCCTCTCAGAAAGTGTGTGTCTGAAATAGCTTTTTAAATGGATTCTCAATATTCGTTTCGAATAAAAATCGCTTCGAACCTTTCAAACTAGCTCTCACCCAATCTTCGAGTACCACACTTGGACTTCCACTTGAACTTCCTGCTGTTTTGCCTTTGCCTCTGCTAGCTCATTTGGCATGCTGGGCCAGGCGCGTTGCCTTTAATCAAATCAATTTCGTTGCATAGTTTTATGTTTACAATTTAAGTTGTTTGGCTCGCTCACTCGCTCCTCTCTGTCCTTGCTTTCGGGCACTTGTCGTTTTCATTTCCGGAAAGGGGCTGCATTTCCGGGCAGCTCACGAAAGTATGCAATGGCTTTTTCATCATTTGCTCTGATGGCTGCAACGTGGCAACAAAAGCTTCCAGGGCAAATGAAAAACAATTCCTCTTGGCTGCATACCCTTACCCCTTCCTCCGCCACCTTTTACTATTATGCTCTGCTGACACTTGAAGCATTGTTGTTGCTTAATTCAGAGAGGCAAGTGTTACATTTCACATTGGGCGAGCAGCTCTGCTCTCAACATTTAAACATTGTGTTTTGCCTTATTTATTTTCTTTTGTTTTTTAATTAAAAACTCAAGTGGCGCCAGCGCAGCGTCTTTGGGTTTCTGGTTACTTGCCCCAGCCACAAATATCAGAAAGAAGAGAAAAAAATATCACAAATGAACATCAAAACTTTCGCCTTGCACATTTTACGACGACACTTCAGAATGCATATTTCAATGTCTGGTCTGAGGTAATAAAATATTCGTATTGCGAAAAATGGCATCTAAATCTTGTCTAGAAATTTCTGGTCCGTTCCTTCGATTGTTTGTGCTGGCTGTGCCCTTTCGGCACATTAAAAACCTCAACTTACCTCGCACTCGGCATCAAAGAGACGCAGTTTCTTCAACGAGTTTTTATGGGTCTGCATCATAAAAGTGGAACACTGGGCGCAGGAGGAGGGAAGTGCGTGAAAATATTCTTCGTATATACTATATATCGTATCTAAGCCTAGAACTTATTTGAGGAGCAGGAAGACTACAAAGTCAAAGATCTTGACAGCGAGTTCATTAAACTGAAGGGGAAAAAATCCAACTTATTAAAAACCAGAAAATAGAAGGTAGCCACAATTATTCAACAGAAAACTTGAAGCTCATAAAAGCGAGCCAAACAATACCAAAAACTTTTACGAGCTTTCGGGTTGGAGGAGTCGCTGCAAACGTTTCATTTGTTTCATTTTCGCTCAATCGCACACCCCCCCAAAGCTACACACACACTTATACATATAGAACGAGTAAGTATCCTTCCGTGCCAAATGCCGCTCCTTGGCCAAAATGGCAATAAATGCATAAGTTTCCATTTTACGATATTTTGTTTTCATTTTGCTGAAAATAAAGGTAAGCAGAACGAAAAGCCCAAGTGACCTTTTGTCTCCACTTTTTTGCAACTTATTTTGATGTTGGTTAAGTTGGTTCGAACCTTGGCTCATATTCATATTTTTAAATTTGTTGGCCTTGTTTATATTAATTCAGCAACTTGATTCGCAACTTTGTAGCCTATTCTCCTTCCGTCTCAACTCTTTTCAAATTATTCATTCATAAGCGTACGAGTGTATTTTGTGTATATTTTTGTTGTCATACAATTTCCGTTGATTTCTAATTTCCGCTGAGCTGTCATTAAAAAAAAAAAAAGAAAACAAATCTCTTATTTTGAATGGTCGTCAGTCGTCGCCATCGTCTGCGAGGAGGCTGGGGTAGACCATAATAAATGCAATGCTTGCCATAAAAATAAAACACAAAATTATTATAGTTTTCAAGTTTCAGCTTACGCTGCTCGAATTGCGTCTTCTTTTCGGTTCGTGTTTATTATTGTTGGCCTTTCGTGCGGCTTGCGTGCTGGAGTGCTCTCCTGTTTTTATGGGGCCGCGTTACGCTCTTTTTTTTTTTTTGGCTTGGTTTGGTTTTAGTGGACACGCATTATTAAAAAATAAACAATATGTATGATGTATACAATAACAGGCAACCAGAACCAAAGAGTTGTCGAATCATTTTCAGCTACTCCTTTTTCTGTGTAATTTTTTGTAGAGATCGTAAAAAAGAATACCGTCGAGGCGAGCAAACTGATGAATTAAATGACAAGTAATACAACGAATGGGGTAGACTCTTTTAAATGAGGAAATATTTAAAATATTTAAATTGAAAATGGAATGAATGAACGCAAGTATCAGCCCGCTCTAGTTACGAGGAGGTTAATTGACTAAACAGCTGTTGCAAGAACCTGCCAGTTCTATCATCGACTGCAAGTCAGCAGCTGCTGTCCTCATGCCAGCATTGCCAAAACTGCTTGGCCAAGGCCGGACAAGTGCAAAAACCGATATCACAAGACAACGCCAAGTTGTGGATTCGGTATTCTGAAATTATCAACCACATATCTTGACCTGAAGCCGCTTAATACTTGCTGTCACTCAATTGGGATTTGTGTCCAAAATTGCTTAAAATGCATTTTTAGGCGCGCTTTGTGCTGAGCCCAAGCTTTTGTTTTGACTCTCTTTGACATTATTGTAAAGTGTTGTTTCTTAACTTTAAAATAAACTTATTCCAAACAACTCTACGAATTTTTTAAGCGAAGATATACCATTTTGAACGTATGTGTTTGAAATGACAACATTTGGTACTGCCCATAAGTATGCAATGGATATAGTTGAAAATTTTGTAGCTTTCTGTGCTGATTTTGCATTGCATACCTTTGGGCAGGAATTCTTTAGAATGAGTTTTTTTAATCTAAGTAATGATACTATGTATAAAGTCCACACGAGTGAGATCCGAACTAATGAGCTTGAACTGTACCCTGTACAGTACCATCCCCATCCATTGCACACTCTGCAATACAGGAGAGAGAGAGGACACCGAACACTTTCTTGCCCGGTGCCCCATATTGAACGAACTCAGGGTGCTGCAGTTGGGAAAAAAAATTCTGTCGCTTCAAAAATCGCACGCTCTACTGAACATGAGCAACTGGCGCTCGCTTACCTTCTACTTGCGGCAGAGTCTGCAATTTGGCGAAGCTTCTTTATGGACATATCACCTTACGGTGATATGCAGAGCTCGCTAAAAACTGTTAACACTTTCAGCGTGTCTACAAAAAAAATGTTCTGTTACAGACACAACGAACACAGGTTTCAAAAAAACACTTTTAATTCTGTTTTGCCCAAAAGCTGTCTTCGCTCAACCAAAGAGCGCTTTTTCGCTTCTGTTTTGCTCATGTCTTTTACTAACCGTTTTTCCGAGAGCCTTCTTCCAAAGCAGGTTTCCCCAAGCAGAGAGCGCGAAAAAGTGTGACTGTGTCTCTCTCTAACATATCACTGCATGTTCTTCGGCATGTTCGTGCCCCAGGGGCTTTCGCTGGGAAACTCTGTTCCAAAGTGTCTTCTACAAATGTGAACGTGGTTATGCCTGTGTATCTCAGTAAACGATCTTTGTACATATGTGGAGGATGGAGAAATTTATGATTATTTTTAACTTATAAAATAAAGTGCAGAAAATATTCATTTCTTTTTTGCTTAACGCCTATAAAAACAGACATAAGCTCACCGCGAACCACACGAAAAAAACAAATAAAACTTTTCGCTGACACTTTTTTGCTCATTTGAACACAGTTTTTCCGTGAGCGCTTGCTCACAAGAGCCTCTTACTTGTTTTGTCGTAAAATAATTAAATTTACCCCGCTGTAATCTCATAAACATTGAATTAAGCAAAAAATTCTAGTTTATTTTAATCCCGAGGCTGTTTCATTTTAAGCATTCTCGAGATTAACTCCTTTCCTTTCTTCATCCATATTCCATGGGACATTCTAATACACTTCAAGACGCACATCAGTTTTGGTTTATTTAAAATTTCCAAAAAACGAGGAAATTGGGCTTATGATTAAACACAGAGAAAAAAAAATATATCACACATTAAATGGACTAAAAAACACGGTTGGAACGACGCCTTAGATGGCTGAGCTACGCAGCGCATCTGAGGCAAGGCATCTAATGTGTTACCTGTATTGAGTAAGATGTACTTGTATTGAAAACATACACCAATTTTGCTTGCTTGTAATTCTTAAGTTCGAATTCAGTGCTCTGCTCATTTATATACGGGACTGAAATTTGCACACGTTTCGTGTAGATTTCCAACATGTAGCATTCAGCATTTGTAATTCTAAACGTTTGTGCAGAAAACCTACACGTCGCGTGTGGAGATCATTTTTCTAAACGAAAAATTCAGTACTGATTTAGAGCTGCATTTTTCGTTTAGAATTTACACACGCGCATGTAGGGTTTCAATATCCAAACTCCGCTT
The DNA here is from genome assembly GCA_037044535.1 of Lordiphosa magnipectinata. Taxonomy (NCBI): domain Eukaryota; kingdom Metazoa; phylum Arthropoda; class Insecta; order Diptera; family Drosophilidae; genus Lordiphosa; species Lordiphosa magnipectinata. The sequence continues at coordinate 23,434 of JBAMBO010002784.1, read as the reverse complement.
TTCTGCACGCAACGTGTGTAGCTTTCTGCATTCTACATTTAGCGTGTGCAATTTAGCAGGGAGCAATCCGTTTCGTTTAGCTTTGACGTTTCTACACGCGCCGTGCACCCATTTTTGTTTTCTCTGTGTACAAATCAATTCGCACACTTTAAGCCTCTGTTACAAAAAGAACCAGAAATTACCAACAAGAAAAATAAATTCCGAATTTAACCATGGACAGGTGCCCCCTTACATCATAAAAATTGCTTTTGTAAATTCATGCCTTCTTTATTCTGTTAAGAAATGTAAAAAATGTTCATGCATTATTGAAAAGCTGTTTACGCCCTTGGATATGCGGAAATATACTAGACGGTTTTCAAGTGGTGCAATTAGTATTTAAGGCCGAACTTCTATTGCCTTTAGCATTTCTGTCTTTATACCCTTGCAAAGGGAATTTTAATTTTTCCCTTTCTAGAATTTCTAGATTTCTTTAATACATTAGGTCAGCGCTTTTTAGCCGCGGGTGACTATAACTCGAAACATCCGCACTGGGGCTCTAGACTGACTAATCCAAAAGGGAAACAGCTGTATAGCGTACTTATGCGCGCATCAAACAAACTCGACTATGAATCTCCGGGTAGGCCTACATATTGGCCAGCAGATCCCAAGAAAATACCCGACCTTATAGACTTTGCCATAACAAGAAAAGTTCCACAAAATTCCACAAACGTTATAACAGAACTCAATCTCAAAAAAGCACCAGGACATGATCTTATTACGCCTAAAATGATTATAGAACTTCCAAGTCCTGCCATTACATATATCTCGAGAATCTTCAATGCCGTACTGCAAAGTGGATACTTTCCAATTCAGTGGAACAAATCGACAATCATAATGATTCAGAAACCAGGAAAGGATAAAACACAAGCGTCATCATATAGACCCATTAGCCTGCTACCTTGCTTATCAAAAGTATTTGAGAAGATCTTACTTCTCTAAATTGATACCCATGCACAAAATATAATTCCTTCACATCAATTTGGGTTCCGATCAAAACACGGGACCATTGAGCAAGTTAACCGTTTAACTTCAGATATTCGGACTGCGTATGAGCACCACGAATACTGCTCTGCCATTTTCCTAGATGTTGCCCAAGCGTTTGACCGCGTTTAGTTGGATATAAAAATATATATAAAACTAGAACACTGCTTCCTCCAAATACACACAAACTCTTAGGGGCGATTTCTCATCTTCTACATAGAGCTATATGTCTAATAAACTTACAAATAGCAGAGTAAATTGTGAGCTTATCTGACACATAGCAGCTATCTGGAAGAAGAGAAATCGACCCTTAGAATGTTATGTCAGCAACAGAGTTTTTTCTGTTCGTCAAAATGAGTACACAACGGCAGAGTTCACCATTGGAGCCGGAGTGCCACAGGGTAGCGTTCTCGGTCCTTTTCTGTATGCATTTTACACTGCCGACATCCCAACAGACGCCGACTAACAATATCCACTTTTGCGGATGATACGGCAATTCTAAGCAGATCACGATGTCCAATTATCGCAGCAATTATGGCTGGCCAACTGGCGCATAAAAATTAACGAGCAAAAGTGTAAACACGTGACGTTCACACTCAACAGAAGCACCTGTCCCCAGATATCCCTAAACGCGACTATTACTACGTTTATACGCACGCCTTATTTGCAAATAACAATTTTGTGAGTAACAAATTATTGCGTATAAACACTGAGTTAATTCGTTATTTGCAAATAGGTAAGTCATGAAAACAATTACTGATTACTGACTTATTTGCAAACAGTGTGCTTGGCGTTGCCACTCTATTCAATGATTTTGCTGTTTTTAACTATATGGTAGCACTGCTATATTGTAATTGGCATTCGTATCGACTGCAGGCGAAGGAGAAAGGGAAAATGTTTAAGATAACAACTAAAAACAAACGTTGCAATTGGACCAAGGCGGATACCAAGGTGCTACTTGGACTAATGAAAGAAAATAAGGCCATGAAACTGATTGATGGCAATCAGGCAGCACTAAAAAAAAAAATTTACTTATGAATGGTATTTAGCGTATAAACAGTGAGTTAGTTATTTACAAATTTTTTCTATTTGCAAATAGCTGGCGTATAAACGTAGTATATGATACCACAATCAGCGCCACGGGTACATTCGCAACGAGTGTATCCACAACGACCTGAGGACCCCATTTGTCGAAATACAGCAACTAAAGCGCAAATATTCTGAAAAGCTTCTAGCCCACCCTAATGAACTTGCACAAGAAAAGACCCACCAACCCACGCACAGTGGTCGGGCTTGTATGGAGCCGCGGCCATAAATACTTCTAGATGTGCTATCGCTATGAAACTTTTACCAAAAATCTATAAAAATATTATAAATATATGTTCCAAAAAATGGCCAGATCGTACCACTATATCCTATAGCTTCCATAGGAACGATTTTTTCAGTGGTCATAAATTCATTTCTTGTAATCATAACAGGCTGAACTTTTTATTGTAAGTTATTTACAAACTTGGACCTGTAATATAAAAGTGTGGGAGTGATTACTCACTCCACCCCCACGCCCACCTTACCAAAAAAGTTATAACAAACAAAACGAACAATAATACAAAATTTTATAATATTTAAATGGTTTCATCAAGTAACGAAAGAGTTGACTCTAGTAGAGTTGACTTTTCCTTATACTTAAGTGTTCTTTGTCCACTAATAAATGGATCAGAACTTAAAAGCAGTCTGTTAAATAAGTCTGTATTTGAGGAGATCCTTGAAATTTCGCGTTTTGATTTGATTTTGGTTTGAAGAGCATAGTCACCAAATTTTACTGGATTTATCTTGTAGCCCGAAGATAACGCTTGCAACAAAGTTGAGACTCTGATTATTAAGTCTTTTTCAATTCCCGTAATGTCGGCAGATATATCAGGATTATTGAAGAATTTTCTGGCTGTGTTGCCATCATTCGAAGTTCCACTTCCTCCAGCTCTTGGTTTATCTACGTTTAGACCCATTTTGGCCCTGAACTCATTTTGGATAAATGTTTTTCGTAATGAAGTCTTATCTTTAGCCTCTTGTGATCGAATTTGCCATTTTTTTTCGTCTAATCTGTACGATAAGTGAATAAAATACTCAAAAAATCGAATATACGCATGAAGTGGTGAAAGGCCAAACTCAAATCGCTGTTGTATCACTTAATGCATTACAAACTTTACCATCAACCATGGTCAGTTGCAAAGAGTGTTCGATTTCAATTGTTCGATTTTGTATTGCTACCATGCTACAATTAAGCTGATCAATTTTGTTTTCGAAATACGCCCCTTCGTCAAGGCAAAGCTGAGTCGTCTCCTTTTTAAATTGGAACCGGATTGGTCTGCAATATCGGGTAGATGATGGCCGTGGATTCTTCCAAACAATTTTGGAATGGTCCGACTTTGAAACGAGTCTGATGGGTACATATGATGTAACAAACATAGTGCTGTCTGCTAGGTCGCTATCCATCATCGTCTGTTTATATTCAGCATGACCCGTGCTACCATCAAATCCCCATTTTCCGAACAAAATCAGATGATCATCATTGATATCGTTGATAACCTCATTTTGAAGTTGCAATATGCGTGTCGCAGTGTGATTCAATAAATTTTGAAGTTCAACTTCTGCATGAGATTCGCTGACAATAATATTATCCGGATAGCTTTTTTGTTTAGCACACAGAACTTGATCATAGCTGGGCAACAATTTATACGATATTTTTGAGTTAATAAATGTACGTATCATTAAATATTGGTGTTTGGTTAATTGACATTCCATGAAAAGAGCTAATACTTCTTCAATTTTTACTTCGGAAATGGATTTATTCCCTTGGAAATCAGACACCCGTAATAGAGATGCAGCAGACTCATCTCGAATCGCAACCTCGGCTATTCTTCGACATTTCGTCCTTTTTGAGCACTCCGCAAAATTTTTTTTTGGACGACCACGAGCCAATGTTAAAGGTTCTTGTTGCGCATCGCATTGTTTCGCAGCTATGGTGTCGTTTATTGCCAATTAGAATAATTTCTTAAAACGGCTAATCGGGTACGCTTGCACTTTTTGCCAAAACTTTGCAAGCTCCTTGCAAACGTAATTTAGACATTTTTCTAGCTCTTCCTGATCGAGCTGATATCCCAAATGACAAGCATGTTTAATAATGGAATCCTTTAGATTAGCCGACTTTTATACCCTGTTCCCATTAAAAATGGGAAAAGGGGATCATGAAGTTGTGCAAATGTATGTAACAGGCAGAAGGAAGCTTCTCCGACCCTATAAAGTATATATATATTCTTGATCAGCATCAACAGCCGAGTCGATATAGCCATATCCGTCTGTCCGTCTGTCTGTATGAACGCGTCGATCTCAGAGACTATAAGAGATAGAGACACAAATTTTGGCATGCACATAGGTGTATACCGTACCCAGATCAAGTTTGTTTCAGATTTTGAAAATATCCCCCCTCCCCCCTTAAACCGCAAAAAACTGTCACAGCCACAATTTTAAAGTTGGAACCTAGTGGCTTAGTATATACTATCCTAGGCCTTACATCTAACTACTCTCAAAAGGAAAATAAGATACGAGCAAAAACACAAAAGTTATTAAACAATTGTCTCAATTGAACAGGGTATTTTGTAGTCGGGGAAACTCGAGTACAGCGCTCTTACTTGTTCTTTATTCGATCGGTCGATAAAGTAGTTCTAGTGAGAACAAGCAAATCATCAAAGTTGTGGCAAACAAAAATCGAGTGCCTGAAGCTTCTTAAACTTTCCAAATTTTTAATTTCCATCAACACCGCAAGCTTACATCTTTTGTGGATTAGTTTGTTCAGGATTGAATCTATAGCAAAAACTCCTAGCGAATGGCAGCTCTTTTAAATACTTTAAATATATATATGTAAGCCAATGCTTTCTGAAAACTAACATCTCCACTTGCCTTAGAGTATACAATTCATCTCACAAACCAAAGACTTCTGTTGTGTTGCCATAAATATTTCATTTTCAATTGGAGATTTATGCGACAAACTCATGATGGAACGTGCTAAAGGGTGTTTTTGCTATTATAATGGGCATTGACCCAAGTGGTTTTCAATGTTCGGCTTCAGCTGAAATTAGTTCGACTGTGACAATTAGAAATCAGGCAAAACGAATCGACGAATCCTGGCATTATCTTAAAATGGCTCATAAAAATCACATTTCGCGTTATAAAAATCCAAGTTGTGGGCCGAAACGCAGCTGCTTCCCCTTCATTTAGCCCGTCCACTTGGCTGCTATAAAATTTGCTTTTACGAGCGCCCTGGGTATGGCCAGGTAAGGTAACCAGGATGAGTGGAGGATAGCTATGGCTGCCTTTTGAGCTGACAGACATTACAATGATTTTAATGCTTTTTATGGCTAAAAGACATTGCCCGGCCATATGGGCGTGCTGGTTTATGCCGCCAAATTGTGCTTAAGAAAATTACCAATTCCGCATATTGAATTTCTCAAACCAATTAATGTGGCAGAACTGAAACTAATAGTTTATATATGTGCGTTTCTCTCTCTCTCTTCCACAGCGATAATTAAAAATAGCACCAAATATCAGTTGGATGGGAACACACACACACACACACTGGAAGCCAACAAACACCCCGTATGGATATATATACCTAGAAATGCTTAACCACACTCATCATTGTTTTCTCCTCTTAGGCTAATAAAATTATGGCAAACAAATAAATAAAAATTAAATTCCTCTTTAATATGGAGCATAAATTTGTAATCCCCATTAAAAGTGAACAACATTTTCAAATTGATCTCAACAACAAAAAAAACAACAAAAATCACAGAAATAAAAATATAATACATCAAATATGTAAACATTGAGCTCGTTAAAGAAATATGTATGTAATGTATGTCTGCGGGGTCTAAGAACCCTTTTATTAAATTATTATATGTACTGTACATAACACTTTCAATTGTTTTCTATTAATGCAAACATGTTTCAAAATCTATGCCAATATCTGCACAAAATGCTAAAAACTAGACAATTCAAAAGGAAAATGTAGGAAGATTAGCTTAATATTACAAACACGATTTCATTCCAAACTAATGAATAATAACCATTTTGAACAATTTGGTTCTTTTCTTTGAAATCAGATAACAGGCTTCTAAAACCATTGATTTTACTGTACAAGTACTGTATTTGCTGTAGTTTATCATTTATGAGCTTATCAGGGCTAGTGAACACCCTCTTTATGTAATAATGAGTCTCCGATTAAATGTTATGTTAAATGTACTTTATTATTAATTATTATTTTTGCACCGTTACAGCGTGATAAGTAAGTGAATTTGAGTGTTTCCCGCTTTGAATGTTTCCAAGACACATCTCCTCAGGATGAGATAAATAGTTCCAAGATTTTGATAGACAGTGGACAATTCGAAAAGAAAATAATGCAAGTGATGCTATTGAACATTAATCCGGTATTTGGAAATGACGATTTTCAGTTTTAGCAATGGGTGTCAGAGTTGAAATCTTTGCATAATATTCCCATTACTTCAAAAGATCCCAGTTCCATCAATTATTTGGAACTATCACTGGAAATTCCGAAACTACATTGTTTTCATTTTAACGATGAAATTCGGCTACAGAATTTTTAAAACTACGATTTTCCAAATACAAAACTATACAAAGTTCACAACTGCCTTCTTAAAGTCATAACGTATTAACATTCCGCACATTCACAAATTGTTGCTATTACTAAAGATATTAAATATATGGGAAGAAAGTATCTGGAACTGTTCGATTCTCCATTTACAGCTTAATATATTAAATTCCTGGATACAAAACCAAATTTTGAAAAAAACAACTGTAATATACTCTGTACCTGCAGTAGAAGCGCTGCTGCTGTGCTGCGGCAACGAACTTTCTTTTGGTCATAGCTTAAACAATAGATGGAGCCACTACTTGATTTTCTAAGCTGACCAATGATGCCGCCACTACTGTGACCATTTAAAAACTGACAAATAGATGGTGCCAATACTGTAACCATTTCAAAACTGACCTTTGATTGGAATTGACTTTTGGTCATAAATTTGGCAAATTGATAAGTAATCTTGATTACTAAATATCTCCAGAAGGTACAAACCACCTATCTACAAAACTGTGGGAAATATGACGTTTTTTCCAAATTACTGGGGTGGCAGGGGGCGTGGCAAAAATTGAAAACAAACTTGATCTGCCTGCAAGTATAAGAAGTTTATGTCCCATACATGTCTTACCGCTAAATGTTTCCTACAGGTACTTACCCCACAAAAATTTTGAAAAAAATGTCATCGATGGACCGCAAGCTATGAAGAATTTACGTGCAGAAATTAATTGGCGGAAACGCGTGGTTTCATTTTAAATGCATTTTGAAGTTTGGGTTTTTGCACATTCAAAATATGTGTAATCGCATATGGGTATTTCCATGATGTCGATCGTGACCTTCACACAGTGAGCGATTTGGCTAATCTAGCGTAACGAAATACAAATTATCAACTTTTAAAAAACCCCCAAAATTTGATTTCTTGCCGATACAAAAATGTTCATTTATCAAATCGCTAACATCAAAATCGATAAAGTCCATATTATTGATCCAATAGCCAAGCCAAGTCGCCCTCTGTGCGTCGTACGCATTTAAACTGGGATAAAAGTCAAAAGTTAGCTTTCCTTTCTCGCTTTACTTCTGTTACTTTAACTTATAGCACTAAAGTAAAGAGAAGACCTAAAGCTGGTTTCGAGGTAAAGCCAATCAAAAAGCGATTCGCACGCTACAAAAAATGTAAGTGAAGTTTTTGGCCATCAATATAAAAGCAAAACTCAGCGAAATCCGCCAAAACCATTTAGTGCGACTAATTTTAAAATGTTGTTGAATAATTTTACTGAATTTTAGAATTTATTTGATCGAAAAATTTACTTAATTTTTCATCTAATTTTAATTTTTTTTATTTCAAATTAAAATATGATTCGATACGTGAAATTGGTTTCTGTTATAAGTAATGCGAATCAAATAATAATAATTATTTATTATCTCTATGAAATCGGCACCTTCATTTATTATATTTTGTTTTAACAGGTCATAAAAGCGCCCAATGACCAAGAAAATCTCATGTGTACGCTCTTAGTGCGATTAAAAAATTTTATCAAATTGAAATTTATCAAAAAATCCCAGGTAGTGGTCCTTTTTTTTGGGCAAAGTTAGGAATGGCGCCCTTCACATCGCGCTCACAATTACACTAGTTTAAAGCCAAAAAGACCCATTGGTGATCTCAAAAATCGATTTCAAACATTTTTTCATGGCAACGTTTTTATACTCTGTACCAAAAGTACACAGAGTATATTAAGTTTGGGCAAAAGTATGTAACAATATAAAGTATATATATTCTTGTTTAGCATCAACAGCCGAGTCGATATAGCCATGTCCGTCTGTCCGTCCGTCGGTCTGTATGAAAGCACAGATCTCAGAGATGGTAAGATGACATGTATGGGGCATATATTTCTTATACTTGCAAGCAGATCAAGTTTATTTTCAATTTTTGCGATTTGGAAAAATCGTCATATCTCCTACAGTTTTGATCATAGATGGTTCGTATCTTCTAGAGATATCTAGTAATCAAAAATATTTGTCGATTTGCTGAAGGAATGATAAAGATCGGATGAACGATACACAAGTTATGAGGAAAAAACGACCCGTTAACCACAGCTTTCCATTGAACAAAGGCAATCATAGTGAGAGAGAGAGAGAGATACAACCTTAGAGATGAGCGTATAATAAAAATATTGCACGATAAACGCGTGACTCCTAGGATGTATTATAATATTATAGTCGGGGGCAAATGAACTGGTACAGAGTATGTTATAGTCGGGCTTGACCGACTTTCTCACTTGTTTCAATATGCATTTTTTTTTGTTTTTTGGGTAGGTGCTCTTACATTTTAAGCCATATCTCACTTCATAATAGTCAGATGGAGTCAAGCAAGATATGAATCGAAAGGTAATTGAATTGAAATCAATAATCGCACAGAAAATTTTAAAATCGGTTAAGTAGTTTGAATACAACAATAAAAAATGTTTCAAAACAATCGATTTTTTGCTCGATAGCGCAATAAATTTCGTTTCCAAACGCCTAGGAAAAATATTTAAAAAATTAAAAAAAAAATATTTTTATTTTTTCTACTTAAGAACCGCACTTTTGCAAAAAAAATGAGATATTGATGAACAAAATATATAAATAAATACAGAAGCTGTGAGTAATTGAGTGCTAAATGTGGGGAAAAGAGTGAAATTTTTGAGATTTTTTTTAAATAAATTTTCATTTGCTTCGACTTTTGTTCAGTTCTGGAATTTTTTCCTGATCTGGCTATTCGCTTCTACCCCACTTCTAATATTAACTCAAAGACGAAGAAAATAGAAAAAAATTTCTAAACAATTAAAATACTCAAATTTGACTTTCAGTTCCTTCACTTGAATTGTTCCAGCTGCAATAATTATTCATAGCTTTTCTTCATCTGTAACTTATCTTTGTAGAAGTGCGATTCTTAAGTCGAAAGAATAAAAATAGTTTTTTTTTTTATCTTTTTAATTTTTCGTAGGCGATTAAAAATGAAAATTCTCGCATTTTCGAGCAAAAAATCGATTTATTATTTATTAATCGAACGTATTGACAGCATGCACTTGCTTTCACAATTTGGTCACAATTTTTCTTAAAGGATGATGTTGTGTTGGCATAAGAAGTGCTCATACTCATACCCAGAACAAACGTCAATTTCTTAGTAACAGTCAGCAGACAGAATTTTTGCATGAAATGTATTTTATTACACATATTTTGTATGGGCAAAAACACAAACTTTAAAATTAATTTAAAAAGAAACCGCGGGTTTCCGTCAATTAATTTCTGCACGTAAATTCTTTATAATTCGCGGATAGTCGTTGACATTTTTTAAATATTTTTTGTGGGGTACGTACCTATACTAAACATTTACCCTCTTACCATCTCTGAAATCTGTGCGTTCATACACACGGACATCATGAATAAGATCAAGAATATATATACTTTTTATAGGGTCAAAAATGATTCCTTCTCCCTGTTACATACTTTTGCACAAACTGAATATACTCTGTGTGCCTTTGGTACAGAGTATAAAAACTTGTATGTACGTAACGGATGAAAAGATTTTTGCATGCAGAATATGGCAAAATTCACATTTATAGCAGATCAATTCAATTGAAGTTATTTTTGAACCGAACCCTTCTTTACTTTGCCGGTCCTCCAATAAAAATCCCGGAGTATCCGATATCCGACTGCGGAGCGGTTCGACTCCAAGCCGGTTAGCAGCCCTGATGTACACCGCCAAGTCAAAATAGACGAAGGTGGCTGCCTCGATGTGCAACCGTTATTCTGTTTAGTCATGATGATGATGGCTAATCTGACTGATGCTGATCGATGGGAAACAAACAGGAGGTTCATAGCTGATTTTTCGGGTTTCCAAGCCTAATAAAGAAGTCTTCACTAAATCCTACAACTAATTTAACTCAATAGTAAGAGATTAGAGTATCAGAAGAGAAATAAAAAGAATTGTTTCCTTAAAAAATATCCTACTTACAACAAATTAACGATTTTTTATCTGTTCTGTTTTGCCTTCGCCTATTATTATTGTTACATAAACCGAGAATCAACCTTTGAATTCAGGGCAAAAATCAAGCAGCAAAATTATTATTCAATCCGTTTTCTAAATTCGTTACTGAATTCCGTTGAAATAAAAGAACTATTGCAACATTTGTGCTTACTATTTATATATTATACATTAAATGAGATTAACAGCTTGCAACGGAATACCATAAATTATTCCATATTTCTTAGGATGTGCAGAGATTTTTCAAATGTTTTGTGTAGAAATTTAAAATTTTTGTATGCGACCAAAAGAAAAACAATGTAAAATTCACATAAAGCAATTAAAATTAAATTTTAGAATTTGATTAGAAAGGAATACACAAAAAACCGGAAACTATTTCCAGTTGAACTCAAACATAAAAATGGAAATTTTCTTGTAAATAAATAAATTAACCAAGTATTTGTTGTTTCTTGTGGAATGTGGCGTGATTCAAACTACATGCTAAAGAGACCCTTGAGGTCGTCAATGGTTAATTTGGTGCTGATCTTTCCGCCTGTCAGCACACCTTCAGCCAATTCCAATTTACGATCCTGCAATGCCTTGATTCGCTGCTCCACCGTGTCCACACACATCAACTTGTAGATGATCACATCCTTCTTCTGTCCCACACGATAAATACGATCCTGGGCCTGCGACTCGAGCTGTGGATTCCAATGCAAGTCGAGCAGCATCAAATGATTGGCTCCAATCAAATTTAGACCCACACCGCCAGCGGTCAGAGAGAGCAACAAAATGCGATTGGGATTCTTGGGATCATTGAACTGATTGACTATATCCTGACGCGACTTGACCGCCACAGCGCCGTTTAGCGACAATGAGGAAAGCCTCTCCTTATCCAAATGTTCACGCAATATGTTCAAGACCGACGTCCATTGTGAGACTATGATGACCTTGTCTCTGGATTCTCTCTGGAGTATGGAAGACTTGAGGATTTCCATCACTTTAATGATTTTACTTGATGGACGTTGCATGTTGAAGACAGGATTGCTACGCTTCAGCACATTTTGGGAGGCCTTGGCAATGCGTGCCTCATCGCCGCGCAAAGGCGGTGCCTCATCCGCACCACGGCTGCCGCGACTGGAGCGTTGCGACGAGGTCGATGTATCCGAAATAGCTAGCTTATTAAGCTGAGCCAGTAAATCGATTTCCGGTGAGTCTTCTTCGCTGCTCTCGTGGCCCATATGGTCAGCGTTCTCGTCTTCAAGCATCTGGCAAAAGAAATGTTGGGGTTAAGACTAAAAATCAAGCTTTCGCCTCTCACTCACAGCATCAATCAGTCCCGGATGGCAGCAAATCTGTCTTAGACGCAGCAGCAGCACCAAAATCTCATGCGATTTCACCTCCTTATTGTGTCCAGCCATTTTAGCAAATTTTTCATGCATCTTGTAGTAGGCCCCATTGGGATCCTTGATTTGATTATAGGTCGGCTTATTGCCATCATTGATGAAATTCGCATCCGTATCCTTTTCGGCACGCTGGAATAGAAACTGTGCGAACAGGGTACGCGAGTAGGTCATCACCTTCTGATACACATTCATCTCATCCTTGTCGAGATTGATTTCAATTACACGCATCTCTTTGTTGGGCAAACTATTCAGTTTCCCCTCCAATTGAAGCTGAGCCTTGGTGCGTCTCAACATGATAGATTTCATCACCAAATTCAAGCGACCCTGACCGCCGGCACTCTTATTATCAATCCACCGTTTCCAAGTGACCAAATCATCAAAGGGTGAGCAGCGCAGGAACTTGAGTAGAGCATAGACATCCAATTCCTTGTTTTGGATGGGGGTGCCGGTGAGAGCCCAACGATTTTTGCCAAGCAATTCACTCACTGCCATCGAGCATTGCGATTTATGATTGCGCACCACATGGGCCTCATCCAAAATGATGCGACGCCACTTCACACCAAATAGGGCACTCGTTTTATTGTGCTCCCGGGCCACAATTTGATAGGTGGTTACCACAATGTCGTAGGTACGCAAATGCTTGGGCTTGGACTCCCGGTTATTGCCATGATGCACACAAACAGTGAGGCGATTACGTGATAGCTTTGAGTTGACCTCACCCTCCCACTGACGCAGTAAACTGGCTGGGCAGACCACCAAAGTGCCACCAGAATAGGCTGTGGACGACAAGATGACAATAAATTGAATTTACTTAAGCGTATGCCCCACTTACAATCCTTGCGTCCCTTGCTGCTCCAGCCGACCATACTTTTTCGCTTCCTATTCTGCTCATCTTCACTCTCACTATCAGAGCCGGCTCCTAATCCGCTCTCCCGTTCATTTTTGCAGCTCAAAACCAAAGAGATCATGGTTAGTGTCTTTCCCAGACCCATATCGTCGGCCAAAATGCCACCACGTGGGGACTGTTTCTCACGCCAGGCCATCCAGGCCAAGGCGTGCTTCTGATGATCCATTAAGCTGACCTTCAAACCCTTGGGATCATCGGCCAGAACATTCTCGGCGGGGCAATCCTTGAGCGAGCCGTGTATTTCCTTGCAAAATTTCAGTTAAATATATGAGTGGGAGCTTGTATGTAATTGCCAGGGCTAAGTAAAGAGTAAACCCTTCAGTAAGCGAAATCTTAATCTTGCTCAGACCCCCGCACAGTAACTCGTGCCCAGGGGCCACTCAGATATCCGTTCAATTTCATCATTATAGCTGAAATTTACAGCTCGCAGTTGAGAGTTTTGTTACCTACCTTAAGTGACTCCACGGTCAGTGTCTTTTGTGTATTAAATGTGGCCATTCCCATGGCTCCGGTATGTTTGGGCTTGATTTGATTCACCTCCGATGACAGTGCATCCCAATCGGGTGCCACATTTGTCTTTTCCTGGGATATGCGTGCGGCCACCTTAATGGGTACTGGCACTTGTGGCCCCTGCTCCACTTTCAGACCATTTATATATTTGCTTTTAGCTTCGATTTCAACTTGTAATCCTTCAATGCGCTTACGGATTTGTATGCCCTTGTCGGGCAGCTTGTGGGATACCTTTTCGTACAGCTTGAGGGCATCATTCAACTGGCCACGCATTTCGCTTAGCTTTCGTGACTCCTCCTGATAGAACTCATGATTCACCACTTGCGGATCTTCGCTTTTGATACGCGATCGTCGTGGAGCAGGAACTGTGGGAGAAATGCGCTGCTTTAAGGCCGTCTGAATGGTGGGCTGTACCAGATTCTTGGTGGACTTGATCACTGGAGCCTTCGGAAGGCCAGCGCCACTGTTGGAGGCCGATAAATTCTCTTTGTTGTAGCTAATATCATCATCTGTGCTGGATGATATTTCAATGGGAGTCTCTCGATTGCTCAGTATCAAGACATCACTGCTTCCAGAGTCTTCCAGCACCTCGGGTATGTCTGCTGGGCAGATGGTCGAGTGCAAGATATTCTGCTGTTCCATTTTATCCACAAATTGTGTGCTATAGCGCGGCGAATGAGCACCAACCAGTTCATTATTGGTGGCCTTACGGTAACGTGCTGCGGCCGCTTCTTCCCTTTCCACATGCTCATCATACGTCTTATCTGCCCCCTCGCCTTCCTCGCTGTAGTCAATCTCACTGGAATCATCAGATTCGAGATCCTTTGGACGTACACCTGTTATGCTCATGCGTGTGCGTGGCGAGAAAACACGTTCATGCTCTTCGTCCTCGCTGTCAGAGGATATGATTAGGGCCGCTCTATGTTTGCGGTTCGTCGCTGGTTTAGCTGGTTGAACATCCGAGTCATCCGATTCGGTTTCGTCTACAGTCACATTGCTGCGGCGACTGGTGCTGCCCCGGGAACGGCTTTGGCGAGAATCCTGGTTTCGGCTTGAGCGTCCTATGGCAAGATCACAAATTTAATGCGATTATAAAGCCAAATGTCGTTTAATTACCTGATGCGGAACTGGCCACCACAATGGACTCCTCCTCATCCGTATAATATTCCTCACTGTCACTTGCGCTGTCGCTCATGATAAATGCGTTTCTCGTTTGATTTTTGGCCTCAAATTGTTCACGCTACCGCCATTTAATTTGTGTTAGAGTTAAAGTTGCCACCTTGACAGAAATATCGATGCCTTTCCAGACTCCAGCGATATATCGATATGCGGATAGACACGAGCTATCGATAGTTCATCGATATATCGATACGCGTATATCGATAGTGTATCGATAACATTTACCATTTCGATAACATTTACGACTTCGATGAGTATTCATCGATCTCGCCAGTCTGGCAACCTCATCCATTTATCGATTTCGCCAGTCCGGCAACCTCATCCACCACCGGCCATTTTGCATACGACTTTGGCGCTTAAAAACGTGGGGCGTTAAAAAGTGATAAACAAGTGCAATTAAATAATAAAAAGTTAAAAAAAAGTGTAAAATGACTTTCGCGTGGATGCCGCAGATGTCCCAGATGCAGTGTGACCGAATTCTTAATAATTTACTAAACAAATTTTTCAACAAATTAGCTTAAAGCTGCTAGAGCTCTTAGTTTATTTATAATTTTACACTATAAGTAAACTGTTTTTAAATAAATAAATAAATAAAAAAAATTTTCATACCAACGAGACCAAAACAATTTGAAAAGTACTTACGGAAAAAAACAAAATCCTGGATGGGTTTGGTCTGATTGGCTAAGGTTTTCTGATATGGACTTCTGAAGTTTTCAGACGTTTTTGAGAACATGTTTAGTTATTCAAGTCTATATCTAACAAACTATTTGAAATTTTACTTTACTGTCTTCATCAATTTTCTAGAACTTAACCACGTCTACAAAACATTTCTTTGGACCAGCTCAAAAAAACCGTCTTCATGCTTAAAGTCACGAAAATGTAAGATATATCAACATTTTCCACTGTTTTTTTTTACGTGTTTTGCCTTTATCTTGAAAACCGCCACCAATTCAATAAAGTATTTATTCCGAGAATGTAGTTACGAAAAAAGCGATAATATTCTATGAAAATAACCAATTTATTAGATTATTCTTTTAGAGCGAAGCTCTTTTACGGAGTAAAAAGTCAGTAAGTAAAAAGTTACTAAGGCTGGGATGACACTTTCAATTTTTAGGGACAATTTTAGTCACAATTTTTGGTCTATGAGAAAAAGTCGCGGGTGTAAGCGAATCAAAGTGTGCTTGAATTGGCCGCACAATGTTTTTAAAGAGGCTGGGATGAAAGACAGCATCGACTTCTATCCAGAAACGAAAAATTGCGACAAGAATTGTGCCTAAAAATTGAAAGTGTCATTCCAGCCTAAACAAGTGACTTAACAGTGACGAAACAGTGATTTAACAGTGACTAAAGTGACTAAACCGGGAGTAAACAGTGACTAAACAGTGAGTGAATAATGACTTAACAGTGATTAAACCGTGCCTAACCATAGACTTAACAGTGAGTTAACAGTTCAATTTATAATCAGATTTATCTTCGTAAAGGGCTTCGTTCGTACCGGGCTAATATGTCGGAACCGCCCGGATCGGATGACTACTTCTTGTAGCTGCCATAGGAACGATCGGTCGAAGAGTCTATTTTACAACTTTCCCAGTAGGCCTAGGAACTTTTCTAGTAAAATAAATGTATGATATGTGGCAGTCGAGTTTGAGCTGAGAGACTGAAAGGAACTTGTTTATTTATTTATGTGCTTTAATTTTTAAAACCAATATTGTGACCAATAAAATCAATCAAACTGTCACGCGTGTCTTCAATGTCCCAGGAGCAACGACGGCAGGCGTCCGGTGATAGAGCAAAATGCGTCTCGGCTATCAACTCGAAATGCTAGTCGACTGGCCGCTATTCGCGAAGAAAATCTATCATCTCGTCAAGTAGAGCGGGAGCGTGATGAAGACAAGAACTTGCAAGGGTATAAAAACTTTGGCACGGACGAAGTTAGCTTAGCCTTCTCGCTATAAATTATATTTATCCATCTTATCAATTAATCTTGGTGGTATTTTTTCAGCAGTTATTTTTTGGAAAAATGCATTTATCAGTATTTCTTAGTCTTAGTCTTAGTCAGTTTGCTGGTTTCTTCAGATAGTCATACACCAAAATGAAATTTCCGAAAAAAAAAAAATTGATTAAATTATTTGGAAATCAAGCTTGACTTTTGTTTCTCTTAGACTTAAACTACTGCCACAATGGATGATGCAGTGCATCGACTCCCGTTCGCCGTCTGACCATAATGCGTGGCCGGCGGCTGCTGGCTTGCCTTAAATCTAACCAACCATCTGACAACCATCCTCAATGGGATCTGTTTCATCTATGAAATTGGGAACTTCAATGGGTATCAGAAGTTGGCACAGGAGGTGAAAACACTGGAACCGTGTTCAAATCCTGTTCAGCCCATGACTTCATGCTTCACGTTCTTAATATCTGCAAACAGGTACATATAATAATAACAAATGCAGACCAGGGCGGAGGAGTTTTCGTTGGCAGCCACTTACTCAAACCACGCGAAGCCAACGATGTGGCAATTAGCACCAAGGCGTATTTAACAAGGTGGCAGCGACGTCGACGTCGCCCTCTTTGTTGTTGCCTTACGCAAGGCGTATTTAACTCTCTCTCTCATTTACGTAAGCTCTCATTTTTCGTAAGGCAACGCGACGTCGACGCTGCTGCCACCTTGTTAAATACGCCTTGATTAGCACCTTCATTTCACCCGTGTTAAAATCACGCTCATTCAAGCCGACGTCTTGATCGCCATACATAGAGGAGGTGGTTGGAAATTCCTCAGAAGCTGTGTTCAAAACTGCTGCAGCACTGAAAATAACTTCAGAATTTGGTACAAGCTGCGATTCCGATGAAATTTGAAGTTGATGAGGTCATGGGACGTTCCTGATGTGAATGTTCCTGATGGTTCTGTAATGGTAATTTTCTAATTCAATCACAGAAATCTTATTTGGTAGGTTTTAAACCTCCCTTGTTTGGCGGGGGGGGGGAGGTTTGGTTAATTCACATACTCACATCCAATGCGATTTTCTTTCTAGCAGATTTCATCATTCTGTGACGGCGTAATCTGATCGCTGCCGATGTTTGCGAAGGCTCGGCCATTATTTGACGCTCCACCTGCGCTTCCATGTGGTCGGGCGTGGCGTACCAGTTGTATGTGTGGTTGCTGGTGCGGGAGGTTGTGGGTTCGATCCCGCCTCGGACCATCTAATAGAAAAAGATTTTTCTTTCTTTAGAAAAAAGCTTTTACACACCCGGTCACCTTCACCAGCTACTGGCGCCAGCTATGAAGTATAAACTAGCCATTTTTTTTTGGGCTTAGCTGTCTGCTAGAGAGCGATGTTGGACGTGTAAACATTGTCCAGATGCAGTTTATCGGTATTTTTAGCTGTAACCCTTAGAACTGGTTAAACAAGCCCTTTGAATCAGTTTCCGTTTGTTGAAACCCCAAAAGGGATTCAGATGGTTGGTATTTAACGCGATTTCAACATAACGCGTAGTTTCTTTTAGATTTTAGAATTCCAAGGCGGCATCTTTTATGAAAATTGCGAGCTCCCTGTAAAAAAGAAGCTCTTTTGACAACAATAAAGATTTAAGATTATTGAATTGATTAAAAATTGTATATTTCCTCCTCAGAAGGGCAAATCTCCGGCAATTGAAGATAGCATGCTCAGCATTATCTAACATATTACAATCCTGACAAATGTTCGAAGGACGGGCTTTGATTGTATGAAGGTAGGTGTTATCATAGGTGAATCCTGTTAGCAGGCGATTTAATAATTTTATATCATATGCTTTCCAATTTACATAATGGTGCCAAGGCTTATCAAAAATAGTTGGAAAAACTTCCAGGAACTCTGGACTTTTAACAGAACACAGCTCCTTATAGTGGTTGTTCCAGCAATTATAAATTCTCTTCTTGATTAATCTTATAGATTCCTTGGCACTATAGTTGAAAACTAACTTATTTCCTTCAGCAGTAGAACTCTTCTCGCTAATGAGTCAGCCTTTTCATTATATTTTACACCCTTGTGACTTGGAGTCTAAATAAACTTAGCTTCTTTGAGCTCAGACCAGCTGAGCATGTTATGTATTTGGTTTACAAGGTAAGAATTTGATTCCTTTTTTTTCAATAGATTTAAGGCACCTAAACTATCAGTCAAAATTACAAATAAGGACATCTTTTTTTCCTGAGCAAACCTGCAGGCCAATCTAATGGCAAGCATCTCAGCAAACACCATTGAGATATCCTTGTCAGTCTTATACATATAATCCTTATTGTCATCTATATCAATAATACCAAAACCAGTCTCTCCATCTATTATGGAGGCATCTGTGGCAAAAAATTTATATCCTTTTTCTCGATTTAGATTTATAATTTCAGCAAATGAAGCACGTATTTCTTCTAAGGACGTTTTTTCCTTGCTCTGTGATAAAGAGTTAACTATAATTTTAAGTTTTTTGTTAGGGGAGAAGTTATGCGCAGCTGCTGTTGCGTCAAATATGTCTTTAAAATCATTGTAAACCCTCTTATAGCTGGAATCCGTCCGACTAATTCTAAGTTTTCTAAGTATTTGGGGGTTTGAACTCATTGTAGATATGAT
The DNA here is from genome assembly GCA_037044535.1 of Lordiphosa magnipectinata. Taxonomy (NCBI): domain Eukaryota; kingdom Metazoa; phylum Arthropoda; class Insecta; order Diptera; family Drosophilidae; genus Lordiphosa; species Lordiphosa magnipectinata. Next base: position 4,167 of record JBAMBO010002784.1, on the reverse strand, counting down.
TTCCCTAGCAGTGATTAAAGACGATCTAAACTCGGGTGGTAATTCTTCCGCCAAAGCGAAAACTAGATGCTTTGGTGTGACTCCCACACATCTTCGCAGTGAGCTCCTAGAGCTTTGACCTATCGACATAACCGTTGATTTACTAGGATTGAAACTAAGATTTATGTCCTTTGCAAGCAGATTAAAGTCAATCAATTTGCGCTGCAAAAGATAAGCAGCATCATTAAACTGTCTGTGACTAACCACTATAACAAAATCATCGGCAAATTGATAAACTTTGGTGCTGACATCCTCAATCATGTGGAGTCTCTTCGAGTACAAGTTAAAAAGAAGAGGAGAGAGACAACTTCCTTGTGGAAGTCCTCCGTTAACCTCAACCTGCTCATTACCTAACTTAAGAATTCTCTTTTTTCGAAAATTGTTAATCCAGCTGTAAATGTAGCTATTTATGCCTTCACTTTTGAGAATGATGTCCAGAAAATTTAATGAAACACAATTGTAAGCACTATTTATATCCAAGAAGGCCAAAACAACAGCATTTCCCCTCTGCTTTTCCATATTAATATGGATTAGGAGGTCATTTATGCACATTGCAGCCGATCTTTTTCGTCTGTATGCATAGCATCTCAGTGGAAGAATATCATTTCTATCAACATAACTTGCAAGTCTGTCCTTAACCATTGAATTCAGAGTTTTTGCCAACACAGAAATTAATGAAATGGGTCTATAATATTTAAAATCGGTCAGGTCTTTATCTTTTTTTGGTATTGGAGTTATTTTTATCACACGCCAATCCTCTGGAAAGGAGCAGCTTATAAAAAGGTTGTTATCATTAAGCGCATTTAACATTTGGTAAGTTATGCCATCATAACCTCCCGCAGACGACCTTTTCCTCTTTACTGCCAAGTCAAACTCTATCAACGTGAAATGCTCCCAATTGGGGATGAGTCTTGTGTTTATTTGATTCTCTGTAGAATTTTGATGTTCTTCCTGAAACTGACTTTTCATGTAGGCAAGAAATGGCATATGATTTTCCTCTTCAATGCAGCATTTATCTTTTCTGACATCACCTTTTAGGCTTCCCAGAAATTTCCAAGCCTTTCTTGTGTTAGGATTTTCATTGTGTTCCTCAATCCTCTTCGCATAACTATCTCGCTTAGCTTTTCTGATGTCAACAACCCAATCTTCCTTAAGTTTGGAGGCCCGTGTAAGTTTTTCAATTCTAGGAATTTTATTGGCTTTTTGGAGTGCAGCTTTAAGAATCCTATACTTCTTCTTCAGATCACTATTCCACCAGTACTTCGGAGTATTCGTTCCCCGAAGAAAAAATTAAGCATTCTTAATCTCACTACCAATCTTCGCCCTGAGATCACTCACACTCGTAAAACTGTTAATTCTACCTATACTTGAGATAAGCTTATTCTTTGCCAAAAACCTCCTGGGCTTGATATGGCTGTCTGTTATTTGTATAGTTATCGGAAAATGATGACTGCCTCCCAGAGTCATATTCCTAACCTGCCAATTGCACTCATTTTGGATATTCGTGAAGGTTAAGTCCAACACTGATCCGGATAGGGAATCAAAATAAGGTTGAAAAGTGATCATTCCTGAATTCATACATACAAAGCCTGCCTCCTCCATGTATTCCTTAAGGAACCTACCATTAGAAGTGTTAATACTGTATCCAAAAGCAGTAGCCCTTGCATTGAAGTCACCACAAATTATGACGTTACTTTTGTTTTCCAGAAAGGCAATAATTCTTACGATCTCACTTTTAAACATTTCAGTGGGCATGCTGGGTTTTAAATAAATAGAAACAAAGGTAAATTCTGACGAAAGATTCAGGGTTCTGGCCATAATGACATCATGATCAGAAAAATAAGACATTTTTTGATAGTTGATATTTTTCCTGAAAGCTATGGCAACACCACCATAGCCATCCTCTCTTCTCTTTTCAATTATATTATAGTTTAGTATCTTTTTATGCATTGGCATATGGCAACACCACCATAGCCATCCTCTCTTCTCTTTTCAATTATATTATAGTTTAGTATCTTTTTATGCATTGGGTCATCATCATGAGAAAAAACCTCCGACAATAACGCAACATCATAGAGCTCATTGTTGAGTAAAAATTCGATGCTGTTTTTATTTGTTTTCAATGATTGAATGTTATATTGTAAACACTTAATCATTTTTTTCAAATTAGTCTAAGTCTTTATAATTTAGTTGTTTGTTTAAAAACCTTTTCTTTTTGGAACTTTCGAATTTATTTTTCAAAATATGTAAGGCATGATCCACATTTGGATCATTTAACTGAACATTTGCAATGATCTTAAAAAGCTCACTGCAAATGTCCGCAACCTCTCCTCCCTCCTTGTTTGGAAATTTGTATTTCCAGTTACTCGAATCATTAGTGTATGGTTCGAGATGAAAGTGAGGTTTCTGCACAGGGGGAGATACCACCCTCTGCACAATTTTGCTGTACCGATTGGAACTAGTCCGAATCTTGTTCACACTATCTTCTTTGTTGATGGTTTGTGGACTTTTTCTTGGAAGTGGTGGAAACTCATGCTCCTCATAGGCAAAATCAAAAGTTTTGTGACCAAAATATTGATCAATGACTTCTCTTCTTGACATCTTTTTTATGGACATAATTTTAACAATTTCAGATTCCTTCTTCCAAACAGCACAGTCCATTTTGTTCCAAGCATGGTGACCTTGCTCCTTGCACAAAATACACCTGTTGGACTTACATTCACCCTCACATCCATTTATTTTACCACAGCTCAGGCATCTTTTCTCAACCTTACATCTTCCCATAGTATGACCCAGTCGGCCGCATTTATAGCACTGCGTCACATAGGGAATGTATTGACTTACTTTCACTGGGCAGACACCATGAATCCGCACAGATTCTGGAATCTCTCCATTGGCAAATCCAATCTTAACCGTCAAGGTGGGTTCTAAGCTGCTTGACTTTTCTCCATTAGTCATGACTTTGACTTTCCTGAAAATTCTTTCTATTGATTTAATCGGAATCTCAGACTCCAGGTTATCTTTTATTTCATCATTCGTCATGTCAGATGGTATACCTCTTATAACTCCATAAGTTTCCGTGAAACTTTTTGGAATGAAAGCATTCATGTTTAGCTTTTGCAAGTCTTGGTTCAGTACTAGGTTGTTGGCATCTACACCATTATAGCAAAAGATTTTATAAAGAGAGATCCCCAAAGGCTTAATTTCCTTGATGCCTTTTAATTTCAGATGTTTAATCTTGTTAAAGAGAAACAGTCCATTCTTAATGTTCTTGTTTTGTGTGAGCTCAGATTTGCTGGTATCAATTAGAACCCAGGCAACCCCAACATGATCACAATCATAAAAAAACTTTTGTCTTTCCATATTATTATTAGCTTGCTGAGAAATGTCATTTTGCTTGTTTGTACTAATAGTCACGATCTGTTGACCATCACTAATATGTGCATTGCTTACGCTATTTACTTTATCTACCAAGCCTGCCGCTTCATTTGTCGTCGCCGTGTTGTTTTCTGTTTCTACTGTTTCTTCACCTGTTTCGTCTTCACCACTACCATCAGAAAATTCCATGTCTTCGTCATTCATTCCCTTCGTTCTTTCTCCTCCTTTTGCTTTCTTGATTTTGGTGGCGTCACCTGCCGCCATTTTGGAGAATGTACCGCAACCTTTGTTTTCAGCTATGTATTCCGCCAAAATGTTTTTCGCTGCTACTGAAGTGAACTGTCTCTTATTCACTTTTATCTTTTTATTTGATTTTACTGATTTCCATTCCAAATTTTCACCCTTATCAACTTGATCCAAATTGGCATCTTTGAGTCGATACTCTTCTAATCCAACATCCTTCGAACAAATATCAAAACTGTCGGCTTCTCTTTTTCTGACTGACGCCGAATTTTCGGCGGCAGCCAAAGCCGCAACTTTTTTAACTCTAACCACTTTGTGTTTTATTTATTTATTAATTGCCGGAGACTTACCCTAGGGAAAGCCAAAATTTAATTTCTGCTGATCGCAGACTTTTCCAAAAGAAGACGCCTTGAACAAGCACTTTTTTTTTTTTTTACTAATCAACTTTATTTATTACAATTTATTTCTCACAGACGCAACCAGCACACTGAAGAGCCCAAAGAGGAA